>JAIGNY010000022.1:1462500-1722500 GCA_020152595.1 Chiridota heheva
TTTGTCAAGACCATTAATATGATTAAAGTATTAGTTCAGCAAATTTGTATTCAAAACTCTTATTCCGTTAAGGAGATATTTGAATTTAAGACTTGTATCATTTGTGTAGAAACAACTGAAATCAGACTAGCTGTGACATCACAACCTCAGATTCTTCAATCTTTATGTATTCTATCATATTTTGTCCTGCAATTTTGTAGCTAAAAACCACTGGATATATCAGGAAATTAGTAAAACTGAATCTAGTAAGGGTAATTATAATTTCCCACTGGAAAATAGTTTGAGAAAAAATAAATCAATTAGTAAAAAGTTAGATAAATTTTCTATAAAATACATTAACAATTTGTTTAGAAAGTGATGATGAGGGCACAAACCTTCCACAGTAGACTCACTACACAGTCAGTTTTACACAGGTGAGACAGAACTTGAATACCCTTACAGAAATATTCCCTTCAGAAATTTTAGCTTGCATCATGCTTGCGAAAAGCTAACAATTTTGAGCTTGCTCAAGCATACTGCAAGCTGGCAGCAAGCATGCTGCAAGCTAGTATTTAGAAAAAATACTAGCTTACGCAAGCTAACATTAGCTTGTGCAAGCTAGCATAAGATATTTGTTAGCTTTCACAAGCTTGCAGAAAGTTTTGCAACAAGCTAACATTTTTAGCTTGCTCAAGAGTGTTGCAAGCTTGCAGCAAGCATGCTGCAAGCTTGCAGCAAGCGTGCTGCAAGCTTGCAGCAAGCATGCTGCAAGCTAGTATTTGGAACAAATTAGCTTGCACAAGCTAGCAAAAAGTTTCTGCAAGCTTGCGCAAGCTAGCAAAACTGTTTGCAAGCTTGTGCAAACTTGTGCAAGCTAACAAATATTTTATGCTCGCTTGCACACACTAATCTTAGCTTGTTCAAGCTAGCAAGCTAGTATTTGTTCCAAATACTAGCTTGCTGCAAGCTTGCAGCATGCTTGTGCAAGCTAAGAATTGTTAGCTTGTCACAAGGGTGGTGCAAGCTAAAATTTCTGTGAGGGTATTTCTGTAATGGAATAAGAAGTAGTTTCTTCAGCATTTTGTTTCTTTTGAGTTTCTCCTACATATGAGATGAACTTGCTTGACCACTGAACTAATCTTTTAAGTCAGTTATCAATAAATCATAAAAAATAGAGATGTTGGCATTTTGTATTCGTATTCATACTGAATTACCATTCCTTTTGTACCAAAACTCTTCTGGTTTGCACCAAAATCCTCAATTCTTCAAAAACAATATCAATGATAAGATCATTTGTTTAGGAAGAGTCAGACAACATGCATTTTGGAGAGGTACACTTTATATTTACAATATCAATGGTTGAGATAAGAATCATTAGTTCCAGTGATTATATTGATAACAAATAGAATATGATTGTGCACAGACACATGAACTGTTGTTTATTTCCGATACTTCAGTTAGAAATTGTGCTGAAGTTCTTATAAAGACTCATTGCTTTATTACAGTTTTATCAAATTATCAGATGATCATTTTTTCTTCTGTCCTTTTCATACACCCTGCCCTCACACCTTGCGCCTCCCACAATCCCATCTCTGATCCCTTCACATCCTTCCCCTCTTAATTATCCCCTTCCCAAATAATAATATTTACCAAAATTGTGTTTTTTTCTAATTTACTGGGGTTTTTATGTCACTTTTATGTAAGTTTTATATTTTAAACTTGTATATCTATATATTTTTTAAATAGCTATGTACGTTTTGCTATTCGCAACAAATTTCCATCTTTTGTTGTGGACGAAATAAATTTATCTTATCTTCCATTCCTTCAACCCCTAATTCCTTTGTCTCTCCCTCCTCCCCCTCCCAATCTACTGCTGAACTTGTGACCCAGTTTGTTTACCATAAGGTTGACCCAAGCCTTCAGTATACCAGCCTTCTCTTTAGTTACCAAGAAATTACATTCCTTTAAAGTATGTCATTCATCTTGATGGGTATACTTGGCAACATTTTTTTTCCAATAACTCTTAATCACAATGTATGGAAATCTCAAACTTGCAGTGAGAAACCATGAAGCTGTTGGCATAATGCAAATTCTCAGAATTCATGAACAAATTACTTCAAACGAGTAGTATGTCATCAAAAAGTGCAGAGAAAACTAAATTTTATTAAAAATTTCCCTTCCCTTTATATGTGAATGTGGTCGGATAATCATTTTATTCTTTAAAATATTTACAGGAAATTCCTCCGAACTCCCAAAACCTCCCCCCCCTCCCCTCCACACACATCCCCATCCTCAACTCCTAATCTCATTCTCCAACCCTTAATAACCTTCCTCTCTGCTTCCTCTCTGCAACCTGTAATTCCCTTCTCCCCACCACAATCCTCTTCCCTTGATCTCCTTCCTCTCTGCTTCCTCTCTGCAACCTGTAATTCCCTTCTCCCCACCACAATCCCCTTCCCTTAATCTCCTTCTCCTCCATAAACTTCTATTCCTCTCTCTCTCAATTCCAAACCCCTAAGCTCCTCTCATACCTCAATAATGCTTCTACTGCTTGAACTTGTGACCCAGTAGTTATCATGACATTAACCCAAGGCCTCCGAACACCAGCCTCCTCTGCAACCGAGAAATCACATTCCTTGAATATATGTTATTCATTTTGATGAGTATATATCTATTTTCATGTCATGACAAAATTTATTTTCCATTAAATATTAATGTATGGAAATTTCAAACTTGTAGAGAGAAACCCTTGAGCTGTTTTAAGTGGTTGGCATGATGCAAATTCAAGAACGAATTCAGATCTACTACGAATTCATGAGCGAAGAAAATTAGCCGCAATCAAACGATGCCCTCAACCAAATAGTATCATCTAAGAAACGACAAGTACAGAGAAAACTTTTCATCAAAAATGTGGCTTTCCTTTCATTTGCGATTGTCGTCACATTTTGTCTGATCAAGCTAGGGCATTTGTGATTGATTCAGGCAATTAAATTATTTATCGTACTTGACTCATGTTTATACAACTCTCCATTCTTCCTCTGATGTCTTCCTCTTTTTCAATTTCTTGGCCCTCGGTGATGAGATCTTTATGAAGATGCAAATTGACTGTCTCTTAGAGGATTTATTAGTATTTCAGGGGAGATCTAAGGGGTATACTGGAGTAGGCAGTAATTGATTTGGCATTGTTAATGTTAATTCCCTCATTTTTTATTTTTTTAGGGGTGTATTATATTGAATGATTCCTCCATTTTTGTGTGTTTGATTTTCTGAAACTGAGAGTGGGTACGTGATTGATTAACCACAAAGTAAGGCTACGTAGATTGAGCTCGGCTGCGGATTGAGTGCCTGCAGTCTGCATATGTTCCGCATCATTTTTTGAGGTTTTCACCTTTTTTTCTTCGATGTGAAGTGGATCGTCATTTGAAAAACCTTGCTTTTCTGCAAAAGTCTGACGAAGACATATTTGTCAAACATTTATGTTGTGATTACTTCGGATAATTCATCAAAACTGATTTTTGCTTCGTAAATTTGAAGTGGATCATTTTTTCGAAACCTTTTCTTTGTATTTTGGTGGAATGTTCAGACATTTTGACGTATTGACAATAGACAGTCACCAAACATCTTAACGTATTGACAATAGACAGTCACCAAACAGTTCTATGTAGATTTGTTTTAAAACATTAATATTTTCCAACTTTTTATCTCATATCAGATTATTTTTAGAAAAAAATTATACGATGATTATTGGATAAAGGAGTATTTGTGTGTC
Organism: Chiridota heheva; assembly: GCA_020152595.1. NCBI lineage: Eukaryota > Metazoa > Echinodermata > Holothuroidea > Apodida > Chiridotidae > Chiridota > Chiridota heheva. Next base: position 1,466,249 of record JAIGNY010000022.1, read on the forward strand.
ATTGTATATAATCATGGAAGTAAAAATACATTATAGTGTTTTAAAAATAGCTCTTCAATAGTGTTTTCTTGGAAGTGAGTTTATTTCCGATTCATAATCTCTCTTTTCACTATCGACCTGAGACACTGATGTTCCACTACAGAACAACAACCAGAAGCTTGGATTTTGGCAGAAATCTCCTCTTCCTTTTGAAATTCTAATATTTTTGTTAATTAAAGAGTGCAATTGGACTGATTTATTTCAATGAATTTTTCACTTATGATGGAGACATGTTTTGAATAAAACTTCATTTGAAATTTTTCTATGGACTGGAAATTATTTACACCGCCTTAGCGTGAATTATTTTTGTGTCACGTTAAAGTGGGAAAGATTGTTGGAAGTTGGCTTTGCAATTTGATCAACTTTGCATTCCATTCTGATTTTCATATATTAAACGTCATGCTGACGTGGAGATAAATTCACACTACAATTCAACTTTCCTGATTGGTCGAAATATTTACACAAATACTGAGCCAATCAACAACTCCCACAGAAATAACGTAACTAGTATATATCAGATTTTCCTGTGACGTGTTAAGTAAATTCTTGTCACGAGCTTCCCTAATTTGGTAGACGTGAAATTATTCATGTACAAATAAAACCGTACTATAAATCAAGAAAAACAAGGCAAATTCGATTTATGTGAAACACAATGGCTGCTAATAACACTGTGGATGATTACTCTTTGTACATTTTACCAATACCATTTTCTTTGCCTGTCGCAATATGGCTGGTCACTTGTAGCAGTATCGCTGTTTTCATCGGCATTGTGGGAAATTCTTTGATATGGGTTTGTATTCATCAAAGCTCACGTCTAAAAACTCCTGCAAACTACCTTGTGGCCCACTTGGCACTCACCGATCTCGGGAATTGTCTTCTGTGTTTTCCGACATTTATTCCTGCATTAGTCGGTTGTGATTGGCTGCTATCGAACATTTACATATGCAAAGTTCAATTCTATTTAGCATGCATATTCAGCAGCCAGTCAGTTATTACTATAAACTTAATAGCATTTAACCGATACTGTTATATCACTAAAAGTGGACATTATTCAAAACTGTTCAGTTGGAAACGAATTGCTATTGCAATGGTAATAGTATGGTCTACCATGACAGTATTCATTCTCTTACCGGAATATGCATACGGTAATGTCGTACCCGTGAGCAGTTTGCACACGTGTATGATGGAGCCTGGGGATTTTGAGTCTTGGTTGCTTTGGATTCTGATGATAATCGTAACATTTTTCCTGTGCTACTTAGCAATTCCTTTGTTTTACTGGCGCACGTTCGCAACTGCGCGGAAGAGTAAAATGCGAGTTAGTCATCACAATAAGGTTTTTATGCAACAAATTAAAAACACAAATGTGAACCATCATGAGACAAGCCGTTGCTCGGGGAATCCCACTTCTGAAAATTTGCAACGAACGCATTTGTACAAAAGACAGATATCCAGTCGGAAAGAGGATATTCGTTTCACTATCGTTTCTCTGATTGTTTATATAACATTTACCATATGTTGACACCATTGTGTATTGTAGTTATCTTAAATCATTCTCGACCTGTTGCATCATGGGTATATCATTTATGCTTTTGTTAATATACACTAACTCAGCTTTGAATCCCTTCATCTATGCTGGACTCAACAGAAACTTCTTGGTTCAGATTAAGCATTATCTGAGGTTAACAAATTAAATCATTTAAGTATTATTTGTGCCATTATTTTGACACCAGGAGGAATTTCCCCACACCCCGTAATTTTTTAAGAAAAATTTACCTAAACAGATGAAAAGGTGGGAAAATTTCTGTCAAGTTAAACCTTCAAAATGATTAGAATATCTATACAAGGAAGAATTATTGGGGGTTAACTATAGAAATGAGTCTTAGAAGTCATTTCTGATTGAACTTTAAGCTTGAAAAACCTCGTAAAATGATAACGTTTTTGAATAACCATATAATTTTACCAAATTAGATTTGAACCAAAGTTTGAATCTTTGGTCACTATAGTTTCTAAGCATTAATAGCAAAGCAATAGCAATTTATACAAATCATTTTGGGATATACAATCTTGGACAGAACCCATTGGGCCCCCCCTTCTCCCTCCCCCTTGTCGTTGTGAAAATCATTAGAATATTCACACTTAGCAACAACTTTGAACCTGGGGGAACTGGTAAAACAATATTTTTAACTTAATGGTGAAAATGATTAAAGTGGCCTGACAGTTTTGTTCGTAATTATAGATTTATATGAATTTACCGAAAAAGATTAAGAATTGTTCCCAGCATTTGAAAATGTTTTGATAATATTCATGACATTTTTAAATCTTTTAAAGATGAGAAAATGCTTTTAAAATCTTCATGAGTAGAGAGTATGATGTTTGCAGATTAATCGAGATAATTTATGTATATTGATCATATAAATTTTCTTAAAGGAATATTCCCATGTTTTTAAAGGAATATTCCTATATTTTTAAAGGAATATTCCCATGTTTTTAAGGAATATTCCATGGTTTTAAAGGAATATTTCCATTTTTTGAAAAAATATTCCCATATATTTAAAGGAATATTCCCATGTTTTTCAAGAAATATTCCTATGTTTTACATTTTTAAAGGAATATTTACATGTTTTTAAAGGAATATTCCCATGTTTTTAAAGAAATATTACCATCTTTTTTCGTAATCCTTCATAAGAAAGAGAAATTTGTTTGAAACAATTTAGTACAAAAATCATGTTGATATGTTGTTCCTGCCAGGAGATATTATAATTTTAAGGTTCACAAAAACCACCAATAAACGAATAGGAAAAGGCTCAGTATGACATCACAGCAACACATTCTCCTACAAAGTTTATGTATTTCATTAAAATCTATGCTTGTTTATTAGTAAAACCTGCTAGAAAAATAAATTGATGAAAGTTAGATATTTATATACATTGCCAAATATACCTTACTTCAATAACTTTTGGAAAATTGTTTCTAATCATCCAGAAACAACCAATTAACATTCAAAGCAATTCATAAACATTTGCAATGGAATTGTCTCTATGACATCATCATGCACGAATTCATCTTGCTGTACAAAATCTTTAAACTGCAATAAAGAAATCTTTAAAAATCCATATCACTTGAACGGAATATGATACCAACCTGATTTTTGTACCAATTAGCTCTAAACTATGCTCTTTCAAATAAAATTTTACAAAAAAACAAAGTATTACAAAAGACTTATGGGAATATTACAAAAAAACATGGGAATATTACAACAAAAAAACATGGAAATATTACAAAAAAAACATGGGAATATTACAAAAAACCATGGGGATATTACAAAAAAACATGGGAATATTAAATGATTAAAAAGTATTTGTTTGTTATGGTTGTGTCATTTGTTGATTATTTACAGTTTAAATAATTTATTAGTTAAAGAAAACGAGGAAAATAAACGTATAAATGATAGCAATATTTGTTTAAAGACATTCGTCACTATGTCAAAATGAAGAAAATGCGTTTCCCGTCGACCCTATAATCGCCACTACTTCAAAACAGGGACAATTTATATGTAAGTGCATCCATGAATGAGTAGGTTTAAGTATTATAGGTAATAGTAAAATAGAAAGGCGGGAAGCTATAGCTGATCACGAAATTAAATCATTTATTTTGAAAAGCTTAATTTTAGTTTCAGTGCATATGAGTCATAATTTGCATTTGAGCAAAATGGATAAAGTGGTAGATAGACTACATTCAGGGCTAATTTTGCACAAAAAAATAACAATGGGGGGGGGGCTCACAAGAGAGGGTCAAAGCACAATGTGCCCCAGTAAAATTTGCTTCATCTTCCCAAACAATGATAACCTTCTATTATGCCCTACTTGAAATATGTTGTTAAAGTCTTCATTTCCATCTCCTCACTATCCTAACTCTTACACCATAATTTATTGACACCCTCTTGGCACGTTTGACTCTGACTGTCGCGGTGTCGTTAAACATCAACAAACCAAACCAAACCAAGTCTTCATTTTGAAGAAGAAACTTCTATGGAAACTGCTATATGTTGCTACTTTCGGAAGCAGAATCTGGTGATGCTAACAGAAGCAGTAATCGGATATTCCTACCAATAGCTATGAAGCTCTTACAATTAGTTTGCAATCGATTGATTCATGCATAGAATATGACATCAGTCACAAGATGAATGTATATCATTGCCTTTGTGATATTTCATTTTGGTTATTTTACAAATTTTAAATTAAAGAAAATTACTGTCATTTGATTTCATAATTTTGGGAGTGGGGCTGAGCCCCGCAAAGTCAGGTCAATTTTTAACAAGGGGATGAGCCCCCCCCTCTACTCCCGCCCTGACTACATTAGCTTAGATATTGGCTTGGTCTGTATTTGTGTGAATATCTCAACCTATGAGAAACATGTTAAACTGTATTGTATATTTATTTCCATGTTAACATAGTAACATTGGGGTGCCAGGAAAAGCACGTTCCCCCATGTTTTTCCATATTTGTATCATTTATATGGGGATTTTTTTGTTTTTAATGTGATTTTTATGACTCCCCCTTCCCTTCACCCTTAAAACCAAATCAAAATCGTTTAAAAATTTGCCACTTAAATACATTGAATTTTCAGGCTTTAGTTAATATGCAAATTTTTGAGTTAGGACCAGATATATAGGTCTGTTTTCTATGTAAATTCTTTGGTTTCATTAAATAAAAGTTTATGAAAGTAGTAAAAATGAAGTAATAAAAATCAATTTACAATTAACCTTTTTTCTGTGTTTAATTTTCAGTGTGCAAATAGTCAGTGGCAGGGGGCAAGGAGGGGGGGATTTCACCCAATGATTTTCATTATTGTTACTTTCCCTCTCAATCAACAAAAATCTATTGCTTCCCCTCCCTCTCATATCATAAGACTATCAACATTTTGATAAAAAATGTTGTAGCACTTTTTGGTAGAGGGTGGTTAAGGTTGTTAGACAAAGTTTTAACCTGGAAGTTTGTGCCCCCTAAATAAACATCACATGCCCCGCCCCTACACATTGTTATGCTAATTTGTGATGTATGAGTTTAGCATACATTTCAATATCTTGAAATTCTTTTTAGAAATTCGTTGAAATCAATTTTATTTGCATAAGAAAATTGTATTAATGTGTCCAGCAAAATCAACAAAACAAATAGCATAACATAACAAGATGACGGGCTAATAAGGTTGAATCACCCCATATAAAGCCTAAACTAACACCACCACGAAGCCCTGGGTTCAAGCCTGGGTTGGGTAGACACGCCAGTGCACCACAACTGGTTATCAAAGGCAGTGGACATTGACTGGTTGTCGATGCTATGTCTGTCCGTATGTCGTACTTGTGTTCTCGTCCGGGTCGTATTAAGCGTTTCGTGATGGCATTGTTACTATCATAATCGATACGCAGGCGACAACCCCGTCATTGTAATTGTGTGTTCACTCGTCGTCGTTGCCACCACCAAAAAAATAAAAAAAATTCCCAGAGTTAGTAAAGAACTTAACAATATTGACTTTGAAATTGTGAACAGAATTGGAGCTAACTACCCACTCAGGCAATTAAACCATTCCACTCATTAACAACTCTTTGCGAAAAGATAAAATGCCGAATATCTTTTTAGTCAACTTCAAACAGTGACCACGTGTCACATGAGGATTAGCTGAAACATGCAAGAAATTCTTTTATAGTTTTTAATAACCCCTTCCCAAATTCTAACAGGAGTATAGACTTTGTGACTGAGATTTAGGAATTTAGAAATTTAATTGATTACAAATGATTTTAATTGTTGTGTAATTACCATATTGGAAATTCAACATACCAGAATATTTAAAATCAACTCCCCTTCTAATAGTTTATGCTTTCTATAGACACATAGGCCTACCCTAAAGGAGTTTTAAATCTTCTCTTCCAAAGTTCACAGAATCATGATGATATTTTGTGGTTGGCATTGTCAGGCTTTTAATATTTTAAGATAAACACGATGGAATAATTAATTTATTTATTTGAAAATGAAAGCTGAGATTTTGTGTTAGTTTCATTATCTTTATGTAGATATACAAAGGATTAGCTTAATGATTTTGAATGATTAAGCATCAATTAAAATTGAAAATTTTTGCATCATTCAAGTTTGAAAAAAATGATAACTTGTGGAAGTAATTGCACATTTTCCTGCAGAGAAAGTTTTGTGAGCAAAAAAAGTAAAAGTAAAGTCTCTACTTTACAGACCAGCTGTCAGCTATTTTACATCAAAATTCCAGTGTCTTAGATATACAATAGGTAATGAAATATTTGTTTCACTAAATTAGCTGGCCCTTAGCCAAGGAGAGGGGGTGGGGGTCGCCCAAGCGAATGAACTCGTTTTGTTGAGAAAATGCTTTCTTGAAATCTAAATAACTAATAAGCACCTGGAAGTTCAAAGTTTGTTGCCCTTTTATACGAAAAACGGACCCCTTTTTAACCCCTATTTGTTGAGAAAGTGTCCTCTTGAAATCAAATAAATAATTAGCACCTGGAATTTCAAAGTTTGTTGGCCTTTTATACGGAAAACGGAAACCCCTTTTCAAATTCCTGGCTACTGGCCTAATTAGAAGGGAGAGGGGGCGGAATTTGTACACCTCATCTACCACAGGTAAGTAAAATGAATTCATCAAAACATTACATGTTGAGGTCATATATTTTGCCAGTTTGTAGCAAGTTTTGCAGCCCACCAACCGAATAACATACCTGCAGTATGACAGATTTTTTTTGAGTATTCAACGAAAATATTATAAAAATGGACTAGCAGGACAAAATTAATACAGTAAAACCTCATTTTTTGGGACCTGCTCTATGAAAGTGCTGAAAAAAAGACAATTTTTTTTTAGTAACATTTCTTCACCCCTTTTGGGGTGTAAAAAAGACACCTGCACTACGAAAATGGTACAAAAAAGGCACCTGCTTGGGCGGCACATATATATATATATATATATATATATCTATTTATATATATATATATGTGTATATATATAGATATTATATTAATGATAACGAATCTAGACTTTCACGCCCTTTCACGTTTATCAGGCAAGTGTGGTACTAAACATAAAACCTAGCTTGGCTCTCTTTGTCTTGCACGCTCCAGTGCACCTTGGTGACGGCATTTCAATACCAGCTCTGTTCTCTTGTAAAGCAAGCTCGGAACAGAGCTGGTATCGAAGTGCCATCATGTTCTCCTTGCCTGCCCCTTGTACAACCTTCCCAGAGTTTCCCTAGCTCCCCACAACTCAATTGCTAAGTTCTTCCAAAAAATTATCTCCTTCCTTCATCATGCTTCCCTATCATACAACCATATTTAGTTCTCCTCTTCCACCCCCCTTTCTCTACTTTGTTTTTTCCACCCATGCACCTCCTCTCTCGATCCCAGCTTTCTGACTTTTTGTTCTTATATTTCTCTCATTCTCCCCCTATTTCCTTTCCTTCCTACCTCTAGAATGATCTGACCTCTCGGGCACAATTTGACCCTCGTTGTTGTGGTGCCGTTAAGCCCTCATCAATCAATAAATCAACCAATCACCAAATAGGTGGAAAAGGGTCATTGCCGAAGGCTGGGCAAAAAGTCATTTACTTTGCCCTCCCTAAAAAAGTCCAGCTTCACCACTGCTGAATTCCCCCTCCCTTGAAACTCAGACATAGATCTGCACCCTGTGTTCAGTAATATGAAAGGAAAACAAGAAAAAGAGATTTAAGAAGACAGTTTTATAGTTAAGCTAATTTAGGGGTATAATTTTTGTTCATATGATTAAATATAGATTATTTACATTTAAGTTTTTATTCCCTTTGAAATAACCACTTTGTGGTCATTAATTATTCAGAAGAAGGTTGATCATTATCAGAAAAAGGAAAATTATGATATGGGGTGGGTGGGGGAGATCATGACTCAGGGAGATGATTCAGAAAAAGGCTTATCAGGATTCCTGAAAAAGGAAGATAATGATTCAGATAAAGTACATGCTCTCGCTACACCTTGAATTAGGATAACCTGTCACAAACTCATAGAAGACACCATAGGCGGGATGTGGGAAGCAAGAGGGCATTCCTTGCACACTTCTTTCTATGTTTATATATTTTGTATGGTGTTTTCTTGCTTCTTGATAGCATGATTCTGTAATTTGTCCACCTACTTTTGACTTTGCCCCCTCACTTTTGGTAGGCAAAGCCCGACCATGGAAGACACAAATCGTATTTCTCATTGCAGTTAACCACATTTCAATATGCAAACAAATTTTGGTTTGACTTTTAACTTAATTACCTTAATTTCATTTGGTGATGGCCAACGGAGGGGACAGGCTCCCAAACCCCTGGAAGCAGGTCCGAAGTCTTCTTCTTGGTAGGGAGCTTGCACAGCATGCCTATAGGCACCTGTCAACTGCACCACGGGCCCAATATTTGCATTTCTGAGAGGCTTGAACCCCTCAGCAGCAATGACTGGATGAGGATCAGTGTGTGGTTCAGATGGCATACTTACATGCTCAAAGCTGGGAATATGCTGCATGCATAGCTGTGAAAAAATACCTTTGCGGAATCTTCTGGACACACCATGATGGAACCTCCAACATCTCAGTCATTGGATCTATCAACTAAGCGACCTGCTTCTGAAATGTTCAGCCATTCGTGGGATTTTCCTAAAAGTGTGGGGGGAGGGGGGAGGCAAAGTCACAAAATTAAATTTGCTTACCGAAAGTGGGAGGGGGAGGAGTGGAAAGTCACAAAACTGCATTAATATTATACGCAAAACCCAATTTACCAAATGAAGATACAAATAAAGAAAAAAATGTATTTGTGGGAGGGGGTAATGTCCCCCTATATTCCCACCTATGATCTTAGCCCTTTAGTAATAGCTGATTGACTAGATAGTTAGAACCAGGTCGGTGAAGTTAACCTATAGTCATTTCCTCTATTTTACTGTGACCTACCACCCTCAGTATACTACATTTTATTCTTTTTCCTCTACATTTTTTTTCTATTCTAGACATCACCTTGGACAAAAACAATGAGCCCATTCCTATCACAAGTCCGTCCAAAGACACCTTGGTCGAACCGAACACAAGTGAGGCCCAGAGGATCTTGGACCAGTTCAAATCAAACAGTTTGAACCACATGAAAGTCTTGCTCTCTCAGGAACTAGAATGGAGGGGTCTTGACCCGAGTTGGTACGAGGTCATTCTTAGTCTAACTCTCACAATCTGTGCACAGGTATGTGTTTTCTTCGATTTTTGGAACAGTTTCGTCCATTTCATCAAAGTTGATTGATTTGATAGAAATTTCATCATTTTTGGAGGGGACTGAGCCTCCCCCTTCTTCCCCCTCCAAGTTAGGTAATTTTTGACAAGGGGTGCCCCAGAAATCAGCCCTGCCTGCAATGTTTATATGGGACAGGTAGATATTTTATGTTCACGAGAAAGAGCTTTGCATTCTGAACAGAATGGTTTTCAAATGAGGTGAAATCGTCATATGGACACAATGTTTAGAACTTGATTCAAATTGTTTGAAATTTCAACCAATTGCTGCATGATCCATTCGCCCTTATTTCACAGTATATATTAGATAAAACCTCAAACATTGATAATGCTTGATTTTGAACAGTGCGATGAACTACCAATTTTTTTCTTGAACCAACAGTTTTAGGTTCGAATCCTGGCAGAACCTTTTTTCTCCAAATTTGGCTTTTTCTTTTTTTGCTCTTTGTAATTTTCGTCTTGTGACTGCTATTGTAGTATTATCTTACTTGTCTTGCACTTTACTTTTTTCTTTCTAACTAATACATTGAAAAGACAAGTTTCCCGTATAGTAATAATGTTATGCACTACTTCACACACACACAACACTATGTAGGCACATATACAAACAGACAGTGATCTTGTTCATTCCAGAACCAGAAGTGACATAAAAACTCTCATCCCCCAATTTGACAGAGACCAACGATGTACAAGCTGAGACGATCCTTCCTCTTTAAATCATGTCAAAACTATATAAGCTTTGGATAATCAAGTGTGTAGAATTGTTCATGTATGCGAAGTCTGTAATGTATGAAAAAGAATACAGCCCAAAAACTTTCATTTAACTTTAAAATGATTTATGTCCTTAATTCAGTTACTGAAATCATCAGACTGTTTCTCCTGCTAAATTTTAATAAAGGAAATTAAAAACCATCTTTAACTAATACAATTCAATTAGTACTATTCGACTACTACCATTCGGCTGGTACCATTTGGCTGGTACCATTACGCTGGTACCATTACGCTGGTACCATTCCGCTGGTACCATTCCGCTGGTACCATTCCGCTGGTACCATTCCGCTGGTACCATTCCGCTGGTACCATTCCGCTGGTACCATTCCGCTGGTACCATTCCCCCGGTACCATTCCGCAGGTACCATTTTGCCGGTACCATTTCGCAGGTACCATTCCGCCGGTACTATTCCGCCAGTACCATTCCGCCGGTACCATTCCGCTGGTACCATTCAGCCGGTACCATTCCGCTGGTACCATTCCCCCGGTACCATTCCGCTGGTACCATTCCGCTGGTACCATTCCGCTGGTACCATTCCGCTGGTACCATTCCGCTGGTACCATTCCCCCGGTACCATTCCCCCGGTACCATTCCGCCGGTACCATTCCGCCGGTACCATTCCGCAGGTACCATTCCGCCGGTACCATTTCGCAGGTACCATTCCGCCGGTACCATTCCGCCGGTACCATTCCGCCGGTACCATTCCGCTGGTACCATTCAGCCGGTACCATTTTGCCGGTACCATTCCGCCGGTACCATTCCGCCGGTACCATTCAGCCGGTACCATTCAACTGGTACCATCAAACAACATGAACTAACATTGATAGAGGATTGAAAAACAATAAGTTAAACATGATGAAATTCATAGGTTTTCTTGTTTTAATGTCACAAAATTTTAATAAAATTTGCATGATTTATTATGATCTTAAACTTTAAAATGCTGTTAAAGGGTCACGTGCCCTAGAATAGAGGGCTTAGGTGCTTAAACATTCCCGGAGCATGCGATATCATCTCTGCTTTTTCAAGCGCGAGATGTCATTGTCATTGGTTCTGTTTGTCTAAGGTCTCGACTGTTCACCTGGTACAGTAACACACTAACACATCGTAGAAAGTACAACTTACAGAATTACCACAAGGCCCAAGACCTAACGACATGTTACAGTAACAACAAAGTTACAGAAGTTGGCGAACGGATTCAGTTTGGAAAAATACGATCGCTAATGCAATAGATCCAAACAAAATTTGCTAATATATCCGGCTCAACTACAAAAGATGCCAAGATTTTCAAGAAAAAACGATTAACTCTAGGCGTGGAAACTTGATAACCAAGCGATTTGTTTGTTCGTTGCTCACACACACGCGTTAAAGTGTACGAAGTCGGCTAAGGTCATAAGTCATTTCAGATTTGATATTCATATCAAAGATGCTTCGTACATTCATGTGTTAAACTAATGTATGGAATAAATGCGAGTCTCGCAGAAAATCAAAGAAAGCGGAAGTGGCAGCGTGGCCACGTGCATGGCCCTTTACATGGTCAATTTTTAACCGATTTTGAGGATTTGTTATTGCTATTTTCTCGGTTTATTGAATATTTTCTACAAATTATACTCAAAGATATTGCTACTTGTCCATAGATAATAAGTCAGTCATTCGGTCATGATTAATTTCAACGTATTTTTTATATTTTGACTGAAATCAAATTACTCTCTTTGATGATGACACCCTTAGAGGTTTTGAAGTGGTTGACTAAGTAAATTTCACTTAAATGACTCCTGTCTTAAAAATAGTCGTCAGCAAACTTTGCAAGTAACCATGACAATCAATACCTTTTAAGTGACACAAAGTCTATAATCTAATAAACTGAAAATTTCTGTTCAATTCTCTTTGTAAATGTTTGTTTCAAAACTTTTCAAAGACAATAAAACTGTCTTTGAGTGATTTGTGAGGGGAAATTTCATAAGATCTCCTGAAGAATTTTAGACTCAACTTTGGAGCTTAATGAAACAAAATGCAGGATTATATATCATGATGAAATAACTCTCTTTAGGAGGAATGGTCCATCAATCATTCATGGGCATTGCACAAATTTCTCCAGGCATATAATGCATATTTATTTTTAGAGTCAGCCAAGGACTAATCTGATTCTGCTTCACTGCAAAGTAGACATGTTGCTTCAGCTCCAAATGAATGACCTATTGCGTACAGTGTAAAGAGTAGATTGTTGCTAGCAAGTAAACCGTGGAGAAGCTCTCAGGCTAGAAGGTGTGGATTACACCTGTGTTGTGTACAGTGTAGCAATTGCTGATTGCTAGCAAGTGAACTGTAAAGAGACTCTCGGGTTGGAAGGTACAGATTACCCCTGATTTTGAGGAAATCAGGGATGTCGGGTTGGAGAGGGGGAGACAAAAATTCTCAATGTTTCTATGGATGTTCACCAAACATAATTTCCTTTTTTTTAGTGTGGATTCACCAGTTCTCACAAATATTTTCAAATTTTAAGAAAAAACAGAATTAAAGAAACACTGTCAGAAAACTTTCATATTTCAGTAGTGAGGTGGAAAAAGCCTTTTCTGGTTAATGGGAATATTCAAGTGGCCTTGCCCTCTTGTTGCCTGTGGGCTATGGATCATGAAGTTTATTGATCTATTGTGGATAATGTATCTGTGAAATTCGGAAAATCGAGCGCCTCACTTTTCGGTCTAGTGGTCCTTTAATATATTTCACTGAAAATTAATTGCCTCTTTTTTAAGTTCTGGAAACATTTTTTGCTTAATTATTGAGATGGCGTATAAAATGCACTTCACGAGAACAAGCTTTGCCTATCTTTTTAGGTACTTTATACTATAAATGAAAGTAATATAAATTTTCATTTGATAGAAATACCATATTGGTTGTATTAAGTGCTGCTCTAATAAACACCCAACCAACATTTTTTGACTGATCGAAGTTTCAAGAATTCTCAATGTCTTTAAAAATTGTGATGTATAAATAAGAATTTCAACAATTCAAGTCTACGTACAAGTTAATACAAACAAAAATGAGTTTTTAGTTAAATGGGCACTCAGGGTATTGCCTGTGGATGAGAATTCCCCACAAATAGAATAACATGGAAACACCAAGTAGTGTTGGCACAAAGATTTATTTTTATTGGTGGGGGAAGAGTGTTATTAATTTTTGGGGTGAGGGAATTTGGAATAAATACTATATGGTACTATATGTTACTAAATTTCTATGCAATGCTAGGTTCTAGTGCGAACACTCTCACATAGTAACAAAACAGAGGAGGAAAAATGTGATAAAAGACATCTTAGTAAAGAACATTTGTGTGTTAGACTAGTGTATTGAATAAACGCGAGTCTCGCAGAAAATCAAAGAAAACGGAAATGGCAGCGTGGCCACATGGCCTTTTAAATGGTCAATTTTTAAACAATTTTGATGATTTGTTTTTGCTATTTTCTTGGTTTATTGCAGGTCGTTCAGTCATGATTAATTTCAACATTTTTTAAATATTTTGACTGAAATCAAATTACAAATTGAGTGGTTGATTTAGTAAATTTCACTTAAATGACTCCGGTCTTAAAAACATTCATCAGCAAACCTTGCGAGTAACCATGACAATCAATACCTTTTGAGTGGCGCAAAGTCTAATCTAATAAACTGAAGATTTCTGTTCAATTCTCTTTGTAAATGTTTGTATCCAAAAAAATTCAAAGACAATAAAACTGTCTTTGATTGATTTGTGAGGGGAAATTTCATAACATCTCCTGAAGAATTTTAGACTCAACTTTAGAGCTTAATGAAACAAAATGCAGGATTATATATTTCTATAGATGTTTACCACACATAATTTCCTTTCTTTTAGTGTGGTTTCACCAGTTCTCACAAGCAGTTTCCATTTTAAAGGGAAAACATTATTAAAGGAGCACTGTCAGAAAACTTTCATATTTCAGTAGTGAGGTGGAAAGGCACTTAAAATATCTTTTTGGTATGCCCTATACATAATCCTGAGGAGGGGGAAAGGGCCCCAAAAATAAAAAAAATAAAATAAAAAAATTCACATAAATTTTTAACATTTTCTTCAAAAAATTAATAAACTTTGATCAAAATGAAAACATGATGATCAAACCGCCGCATTAAAAAGTTGTTTAAATTGGGGGTATACCTGTCAATGATGCATGCAATATCTCACATCCACTAATTATGAAGACCCACAAAAGTAATATTGACTTTCAAGCATAGCAGGATAATTTCCAGACACGATTGCATGCCTAGCAATCATTCAAGTTAGTTTAATCACTTAGGCATGAATCTCGTTGTGGAGCTTGGAAACTGTATCCTATAATTTAATGTGTGAGTAAACAAGTATTGCAAATCGGAAGCGTAATATGATCACCCGACCAGTTTTCTGTTAATGATTGGGTGTTTAGGACACATTTTTAATGCGGTCCTAGGATTGTAATGAAGGAAGTTTGATAATGTGCCTCATTGTGAAGTCTTTTCATGGGCCAAAAGACTGAAGGACCACAATACAATAACAGAAGTAACAACTTTAATTGTAGAGGGAATAACTACTTGTGGGCTTGTTTAAATATGAAGGTACTTTTCAAAATCTACCTACTGTGGTGTAGCGGTTATCATACCTGTCTACAGACCACGAGGCCCCGGGTTCAATCCTGGGGTGGGTAGACACGCCAGTGCACCACAACTGGTTATCAAAGGCCGTGGACATTGACTTGGTTGTCAATGTTATGTCCGTCCGTACGTAGTACCTGTGTTCTCGTCCGGGTCGTATTAAGCGTTTCGTGATAGCATTTGTACTATCATAACCGAATACGCAGGCGACGACCCCGTCATTGTAATTGTGTGTTCAACTCTCTCTCTCTCATCTCTGCAAATTAAAGAGCACTTCCATGAACTTTGCAAAAAGAGTGGTAATGAATATTCAGTTGTACCCAGTTTGAACAAAAGGGGTGAAATTAACCAATTTTCTTTCACTAAAAAAATGGAGGCTCTGGTCAAAAGTGAAAGAAATGTCTTTTCATTGAGTGGTACAATGGTTACCGTAAAACAAACTGTTTCACCTTGACTTTTGTATTCTTTGGTTTAAATCTTGCACCCTGTGGTCCTATTATTGCCCCCTGTATGAACCTCCACAGGGGTGCCGGAATGTTTTCAAAGTGGGGGGAGAAGCCAACACAAAATGGTTGCCATATGCATGTGTAAATTCTGCTTAAAATTGAAGGGGGGCCAAGTACCAAGTTTTCATAAAGTTGTTGTCCATGGCCCCCTTGCCAACTTCTTCCGAAGCCTATGATTATCCCTCCAGTATCCCTGTGGCATTCTTACAGTACTTATCTGATCTTTCATCCGCAGGTTAAGCCAGATGTGGCCACCAAGGATAGCATGGACATCCGCCATTACATTCACATCAAGAAACTGCCATGTAAAACCAAGAGAGACTGCAAGATAGTGTGGGGGACTGTTTTCACAAAGAATGTGGCTCATGTAAAGGTATGTACACATTTCCAATGTTATCATGTAAATAAGAAATCATCATTCATCGCCATAAGCCTAGTGTCTAGTTGACACACTCCTGGTATGTACACATTTCCTATGTTATCATGTAAATAAGAAATCATCATTCATCGCCATAAGCCTAGTGTCTAAGTTAACACACTCCTGGTATGTACACATTTCCTATGTTATCATGTAAATAAGAAATCATCATTCATCGCCATAAGCCTAGTGTCTAGTTAAAACACTCCTGGTATGTACACATTTCCAATGTTATCATGTAAATAAGAAATCATCATTAATCGCCATAAGCCTAGTGTCTAGTTGCACACACTCCTGGTATGTACATATTTCCAATGTTATCATGTAAATAAGAAATCATTAGTCATCGCCATAAGCCTAGTGTCTAGTTGACACACTCCTGGTATGTACACATTTCCAATGTTATCGTGTAAATAATAAATCATCATTCATCGCCATAAGCCTAGTGGCTAGTTGACACACTCCTGGTATGTACACATTTCCAATGTTATCATGTAAATAAGAAATTATCATTCATCGCCATAAGCCTAGTGTCTAGTTGACACACTCCTGGTATGTACACATTTCCTATGTTATCATGTAAATAAGAAATCATCATTCATCGCCATAAGCCTAGTGTCTAGTTGACACACTCCTGGTATGTACACATTTCCAATGTTATCATGTAAATAAGAAATCATTAGTCATCGCCATAAGCCTAGTGTCTAGTTGACACATTCCTGGTATGTACACATTTCCAATGTTATCATGTAAATAAGAAATCATCATTCATCGCCATAAGCCTAGTGTCTAGTTGACACACTCCTGGTATGTACACATTTCCTATGTTATCATGTAAATAAGAAATCATCATTCATCGCCATAAGCCTAGTGTCTAATTAACACACTCCTGGTATGTACACATTTCCTATGTTATCATGTAAATAAGAAATCATCATTCATCGCCATAAGCCTAGTGTCTAGTTAAAACACTCCTGGTATGTACACATTTCCAATGTTATCATGTAAATAAGAAATCATTAGTCATCGCCATAAGCCTAGTGTCTAGTTGACACACTCCTGGTATGTACACATTTCCAATGTTATCGTGTAAATAAGAAATCATCATTCATCGCCATAAGCCTAGTGGCTAGTTGACACACTCCTGGTATGTACACATTTCCAATGTTATCATGTAAATAAGAAATTATCATTCATCGCCATAAGCCTAGTGTCTAGTTGACACACTCCTGGTATGTACACATTTCCTATGTTATCATGTAAATAAGAAATCATCATTCATCGCCATAAGCCTAGTGTCTAGTTGACACACTCCTGGTATGTACACATTTCCAATGTTATCATGTAAATAAGAAATCATTAGTCATCGCCATAAGCCTAGTGTCTAGTTGACACACTCCTGGTATGTACACATTTCCAATGTTATCGTGTAAATAAGAAATCATCATTCATCGCCATAAGCCTAGTGTCTAGTTGACACACTCCTGGTATGTACACATTTCCAATGTTATCATGTAAATAAGAAATTATCATTCATCGCCATAAGCCTAGTGTCTAGTTGACACACTCCTGGTATGTACACATTTCCTATGTTATCATGTAAATAAGAAATCATCATTCATCGCCATAAGCCTAGTGTCTAGTTGACACACTCCTGGTATGTACACATTTCCAATGTTATCATGTAAATAAGAAATCATTAGTCATCACCATAAGCCTAGTGTCTAGTTGACACACTCCTGGTATGTACACATTTCCAATGTTATGTGTAAATAAGAAATCATCATTCATCGCCATAAGCCTAGTGTCTAGTTGACACACTCCTGATATGTACACATTTCCAATGTTATTATGTAAATAAGAAATCATTAGTCATCGCCATAAGCCTAGTGTCTAGTTGACACACTCCTGGTATGTACACATTTCCAATGTTATTATGTAAATAAGAAATCATTAGTCATCGCCATAAGCCTAGTGTCTAGTTGACACACTCCTGGTATGTACACATTTCCAATGTTATCATGTAAATAAGAAATCATCATTTATCGCCATAAGCCTAGTGTCTAGTTGACACACTCCTGGTATGTACACATTTCCAATGTTATTATGTAAATAAGATATCATCATTCATCGCCATAAGCCTAGTGTCTAGTTGACACACTCCTGGTATGTACACATTTCCAATGTTATCATGTAAATAAGAAATCATTAGTCATCACCATAAGCCTAGTGTCTAGTTGACACACTCCTGGTATGTACACATTTCCAATGTTATCATGTAAATAAGAAATCATTAGTCATTGCCATAAGCCTAGTGTCTAGTTGACATACTCCTGGTATGTACACATTTCCAATGTTATCATGTAAATAAGAAATCATCATTCATTGCCATAAGCCTATCTAGTTGACACACTCCTGGTATGTACACATTTCCAATGTTAGCATGTAAATAAGAAATCATCATTCATCGCCATAAGCCTAGTGTCTAGTTGACACACTCCTGGTATGTACACATTTCCAATGTTATCATGTAAATAAGAAATCATTAGTCATCGCCATAAGCCTAGTGTCTAGTTGACACACTCCTGGTATGTACACATTTCCAATGTTTATCATGTAAATAAGAAATCATCATTCATCGCCATAAGCCTAGTGTCTAGTTGACACACTCCTGGTATGTACACATTTCCAATGTTATCATGTAAATAAGAAATCATCATTCATCGCCATAAGCCTAGTGTCTAGTTAAAACACTCCTGGTATGTACACATTTCCAATGTTATCGTGTAAATAAGAAATCATCATTCATCGCCATAAGCCTAGTGTCTAGTTGACACACTCCTGGTATGTACACATTTCCAATGTTATCATGTAAATAAGAAATCATCATTCATCGCCATAAGCCTAGTGTCTAGTTGACACACTCCTGGTATGTACACATTTCCAATGTTATCATGTAAATAAGAAATCATTAGTCATCGCCATAAGCCTAGTGTCTAGTTGACACACTCCTGGTATGTACACATTTCCAATGTTATCATGTAAATAAGAAATCATCATTCATCGCCATAAGCCTAGTGTCTAGTTGAAACACTCCTGGTATGTACACATTTCCAATGTTATCATGTAAATAAGAAATCATCATTCATCGCCATAAGCCTAGTGTCTAGTTGACACACTCCTGAAGATTGTTGGATGATGGTGAGTTGTGTTGTGGATTGAGTCTAACACATCTCCATTTTGCAGCAGCCAGATCTGACCCAGTTAACCCACCATGAAGCAATATCTTTCCTTAGGAGAAGTGGTCGGTCAATCATTCACAGTTAATGCACACATCATCTCAGGCATATGATACAAACACAAAAGTTTGCAAAAAAAAATTCTCCCACTAAGACACCTAAGATAGATGAGTGATTTCAATCACAATAGTACCCCAATTACTCAGCTCTGGCTTTCTGTAATCTTATGCACACAAATAACCTTAGGCTTCTTGGCTGTGGTGTGCATGGGAATGGCAGATAAACAATCATCGTTTGGAGTTAAAACTTTACATTAAACGGGAAGTCAGGTTGGTAATTGTCATACCTGAGTTTTCAGGATTAACTCAGGTGTCGGGTGTGGGTAGACGTAAAGAGAAACTTTTTGGCATGCTCTATTTTGTAAAGAAATACTTTCTGATAATTTGGACTTTCTAAAGTTAAATTCTAGAAGGACAGTGGCTCAGTGGTAGAGAGTCAATTCAAATGGTGTTGGGGTCAATTTTCTGGCGCGAGTCTTGTTTTGTGTCCAAGAGCAAAACATTTGCTTCAGCCTGCTCAACTGTTAATGAGTACCAGTGTTGCTCAGGAGGGAACCTGTGGCTGACAACTGTCCTGTCCAGGGACAGTTGACTCTCATCCACTTGCACTACGGAAACCATCGACTCTCATCCAGAACCTTCACAAGTGGAACCTAAAAAACAGCCCTACTGGCGACTGCGGACATCCAGACCAAAATTTAATTCACATTTTACAGGAGTGCTCTAAAAGACTGTTTGATGTAGATTTGCTCGACCTCCATAACCTTCAATCTATTTTTGATCAATTTTCTGTTTTTCATTAAATGCCTGTGCACGTCTACAAAATGTATGTGCTTAGTTGCTTCTCACAAATAGGTTCTAGTTTGTATAGAACATACTTAATGACATGAAAAAAAGCATTTTTAATGTCCTAGTTATAGCAAATAAAAGTATAAAGGTTTTATTTTTGATATCTACAAATCTGTGAAATTATGTAAAAAAAAAAATGTTATATGAGTTCAATCATTGAAATTGATCATTTTTTTTCTTTTAGTAATTCTTTTCAGGAAATGGAAGATTTAGAAACTGTCAGTGAGAATAGCTGTTGTCACGTGAGGTGTGGAACCAAGGGATTAAACACCAATGAAATCAATTATTTCTGCTCTGTGAGGCTCCCATTACTGTAATTTAATCATGCTCCAATTTGTAAATTTCGATTTTTGACTTGTTAACCATTTTCCTCTTTTCTAGATGGTTCAAAGTTTCACCAATCCCAGAATATTGATTTTACAGTCAGCTGTCGAACACCAGAGGAAGGAGAATAAATTTTCAAGTCTAGAAGCTGTAGTTTTGCAGGTACAAAAAGCCTAGTTACCACCATAGGTAGAATGGGTGGGGGGTGGAATATGAAGGGGAATTATTTCCACTTTTTTCCCAAAGAGTTTATATCTTTTATATGCTGATTTATTTTTGTATTTTAAATTAAATTTCATCATTCCCCATTCCTCTCCCCCTTACTCTTTTGGTATGCCCCTTCCCTTCGATGGGCAATCCTACCCATGGTCACTACTCTTTTATCTTTATAATATATGAATCAATAGTCATGAGACTTGAACGCATACAAAATTTCTAGGGATCATAATAGTTTTACAAGAATAAGTTTTTGTTCTTGTTATTTTGTGAAAAAGAATTGATTTTTATATTTTTGGTACCTTAAAGGTTTATGCACATGCATCAAATACCAATGTCCAAAAACTGATGAGATCCAACTGTAAAGGAATCCACTGGTTGGAAACTGTGTCAAAGGTCATGCAAGATAAATATTGCTTCTTATCAGACACCTGCCTCACCCATTCAATCCCCAGAGGAAATTCCCTGCCTTAATACTAATAGTAATACCAATGAATATTTTTCACAGGCCAGTTATTTCATAAGCTCTGTAATTGTTCCGTTTAATTACTGTCATTTCAACTCTTGAGTGGATCAAAGCTATGCTGTCTTTGCAATATCTGTCATTTCATGATAAATGGTTGCCTTCCTGGATATAATTTAGATGACATCATTAGTAGCAATAGAGGTTAAAATAGGCATGCAGGAAGCCGGAGTAATTTAAATCTAAAAAGTGTTTTCATTGATTTACTGAGAAGCTACAAAATGTTCCAATTTCCAGAATAATTTGCATATTTGTGATGATAGAATGAGCCAGGTGCAGATTCACAAGAATAAATATGCGTAAGATAATTCTACTACACAGATAAACAAATATACATCTTTGTTTACAGTCAGTCCCCAGGGAAATGAAAAATTGCTTCGTTTCTCCTTTACGTATTCTGCCCACTTGCGAATATGAATATATAATGAGGTGAAGCAAGCCGTTTTCTGATGAAGATTACGACTCTGTGACATTACGATTCTTTTTGTAATTTTGTTCTTATTTGGTAAAATACGGATGTAGAATTCAATTTTTTAAGGTTTATAGCAAAAAATATGATGAATGATCTGAGATTTTATGAGAGAAACAAAGAAATTTGAAGAAATGGCATTCAGAAAACATGGTCACAAAACACTTTCTAGATCATCACCTTAAAAGATTTGTGTACATATGTTGAAGAAATTGCTCTTTTACCTAAATCTACATAGATATTGATATAATTTTGTGGAAGAGAGTCAGGAGCTCGCTAGTTTTGAACCAATTTTTAGAAAGCCTAATCCGACGTACGCACACATCATGCGATACACTGTGATTGGGCGAAATTGGTCACATGGTTTTGTTTACAATGATAAGCAGTGGAAGCTTGCGATGCACAGTGTTATGTGTAAGTATGTGCTTCGATATTGTGAGTGCCATTGTTGGCCATAGCCATAGGGGGGCAGGGGGGAAGTCGCCCCTCTAAAAAGGGCCCAGATTTGGCCCATGAAAAAATATATCATTATACCTATATACCATAGGGGCTTGCAGGGCCACAATCGCCCCCAGCCAGTAGGGCCCTAGCTATGCCACTGGCCATAGCATACCCATTTTACTGGTTTTCATTCCCAAATAACTTTGAGTGGTTTTTCTTTCAATTCTACAGGCATAGCAGAAATCTACAAAGCAAATATTGCATTTACGGCAGTGGTCTAACACAGTCATGAATCAGTGATTCACTTTCACTTTTGATCAATGCTTTGAGGGTGCTCATTTGACATTGTCAGGGGTAGAGAATTGCCACCCTGTTGTTAGGCATTGTCACTTGAACCCTTAATAACAAATTTAAATAAGATACTCAATTTTGTGATGGTGGCTTTTAAATGAATTTTCCTTATGACTTGAAGACTATAACAGAGTTAAGTTTATAGTTAGGATTGCAGTTTTTTGTTATAATGGTTCATGATTAGCCAAATACTCATACTAAACACAGAAAAGGTCATTTTGTTAGCTGGGTATGGTGAGGGGTTCTTGTCAGATACAGTGCACATGCTTCAATAAGTAATAGGCTGTCAAATTTTGCAGATGTTAATTTCCATCCTCCTTCATCAGTATAATCCTCTGAAATCATTTATTGAATTAAAGGAAGTTTCAGCAATGGCGGATCCAAGATTCAAGAAAGAGGGTGGCCAGAGGAGTCTCATCAAGGTGCAAGCATTGAGTAGGAGTGGGTTGTCCAATTTACTCACATGATACCCCCCCTCCCCACCCCTTCCCTCTGAAGAAGATTTATTCCTCCAGTGATTAGTTTCACGAAAACAGCATAAATCTCAAGGTGGGTGGAGTCCTGTGTGAAGAAAGTGACATCACATCACCTCATTAATGCGATGCTGGGAACTGACTATTTAAATTAAATCAGTCTTGATTTTTACTGTATTGTAGGCAAAGACAAAGCTTCCCCCTCCCCCTTCTCTCTGAAGAAGATTTATTCCTTCAGTGATTAAGAAAACAGCATAAATCTCAAGGTGGGTGGAGTCCTGTGTGAAGAAAGTGCATGCGATGCTGGGAACTGACTATTTAAATAAAATCAGTCTTGATTTTACTGTATTGTAGGCAAAGACAAAGCTATCAGAGGAGCAAGTAGCTTGTATGCACCCTTTTGAGCTATTAGTCAATTAGTTTTACCCTCAAAATTTTGAGGTATGATTTTTTTTTTTTTTTTTTAAGTCTGTCATATTTTTAAGATTTTGAGGTGACATGATGATTTTCTTTCAAAAATAATGGCTGTAGAAAATGAAAGAAATACAATTCTTAGAATGATCCAAAGGCGCCCTTTGGTATATTTTGTGCACCATCTCAGCTGATTCTTCCTTTGATAATAAGGATACCCATAAGCTGGTAGCCAACCACAATCCTAATTGTTGTTGCCTTCCATCTACCCCACCTCAATGTTGTTTGAAAGAAGAATATGGTTGGACATGCGGGTCATAATATCTCCTAATATTACACCTAATAAAAATCAATTCGTGCGTCGTAACAATCAGTTCTTACATCGTAACAGTTCCATTTCAATTGTCTAAAACGGGTCGTTAATTGGTTCTTCCCTTAGGCATAAGAATAGACATAATTTTACGTGTAAAAACTAATTTTCAGACGTATTTTACATCTAATAAAAAAAATCAATTCATAACAATAATTTCTTACGTCGTAGCAATCAGTTTTTTACACCGTAACAATTCCATAGCATACGTCTAAAACGGGTCACTGATTGGCTGTTTCTATTAGACGCAAGAATAGAAAATTAGTTTCCACGCGTAAAATTATGTATATTCTTATGCCTAAAAGAAATTTTCAATTTGCGACCTATTTTAGACGTATGAAATGGAATTGTTACGACGTAAGAACTGATTGTTACAATGTAAGAACTGATTGTTACGACATAAGAACTGATTGTTACAATGTAAGAACTGATTGTTACGACATAAGAACTGATTGTTACAATGTAAGAACTGATTGTTACGACGTAAGAACTGATTGTTACAATGTAAGAACTGATTGTTACGACGTAAGAAGTGATTGTTATAATGTAAGAACTGATTGTTACGACGTAAGAAGTGATTGTTACAATGTAAGAACTGATTGTTATGACATAAGAACTGATTGTTACAATGTAAGAGCTGATTGTTACGACATAAGAACTGATTGTTACAATGTCAGAACTGATTGTTACGACGTAAGAAGTGATTGTTACAATGTAAGAACTGATTGTTACGACGTAAGAACTGATTTTTACAATGTAAGAACTGATTGTTATGACGTAAGAAGTGATTGTTGCAATGTAAGAACTGATTGTTACAATGTAAGAACTGGTTGTTACAATGTAAGAACTGATTGTTACGACGTAAGGACTGATTGTTACAATGTAAGAACTGATTGTTACGACGTAAAAACTGATTGTTACAATGTAAGAACTGATTGTTATGACGTAAAAACTGATTGTTACAATGTAAGAACTGATTGTTACGACGTAAGAACTGATTGTTACGACGTAAGAACTGATTGTTACAATGTAAGAACTGATTGTTACGGCGTAAGAAGTGATTGTTATGATGTAAGAACTGATTGTTACGACGTAAGAACTGATTGTTACAATGTAAGAACTGATTGTTACGGCGTAAGAAGTGATTGTTATAATGTAAGAACTGATTGTTACGACGTAAGAAGTGATTGTTACAATGTAAGAACTGATTGTTATGACATAAGAACTGATTGTTACAATGTAAGAGCTGATTGTTACGACATAAGAACTGATTGTTACAATGTCAGAACTGATTGTTACGATGTAAGAAGTGATTGTTACAATGTAAGAACTGATTGTTACGAAGTAAGAACTGATTTTTACAATGTAAGAACTGATTGTTACGACGTAAGAAGTGATTGTTACAATGTAAGAACTGATTGTTACGATGTAAGAACTGGTTGTTACAATGTAAGAACTGATTGTTACGACGTAAGGACTGATTGTTACAATGTAAGAACTGATTGTTACGACGTAAAAACTGATTGTTACAATGTAAGAACTGATTGTTATGACGTAAAAACTGATTGTTACAATGTAAGAACTGATTGTTACGACGTAAGAACTGATTGTTACAATGTAAGAAATGATTTTCTTAGGCATAATATTAGGAGACGTTATGACCCACATGGCCAAGCATAAATAAAGTTTTCTCAAATTATCTTCTGCGATTCGAACATTGAGACTCAGAGGATCGAGTTAGTGAACACATCATTTAATTTTGTTCAATATTGTAGATGTGGGGAAAATGGAATAATTGTCTTATTATAAGATGAAAACAGTTATAAGTTTTTAATGAAATGTTTGCATCCTGTGAGGATTTTACCTTCCTGGATATGCTTTCATTCCAGTTGAGATATTTAACTTGGGAAATTATTAACACAAATTTTTTAGATATATTGATGAATTTTGGCATCATTTCCTGAAAATTGAAGAAAAGTTTCTGAAAATGAGGGAGATTTGCCCAAAATTGAGGAAATTTCCAATGAAAACCAGTATAATTTTCTGCTTGTAACCGGGAAGTTTTTGGGGTTCTTTTCCCCTGAGAGGTGACCCTTTATACTCCCCTGGTTATCAATCATCCACAGGAGATATGCTTGATAACATTTAATCTC
Organism: Chiridota heheva; assembly: GCA_020152595.1. Lineage (NCBI taxonomy): Eukaryota > Metazoa > Echinodermata > Holothuroidea > Apodida > Chiridotidae > Chiridota > Chiridota heheva. Next base: position 1,491,785 of record JAIGNY010000022.1, read on the forward strand.
TGAAAATGTATAATGTTGGAATTACCTTCATTTCAGGAGCATGAATTTTTGAAGAACTGTGTGGCAAAGATTTCGTCTGCGGAGCCGGATATTTTGGTGGTTGAGAAGACCGTTGCTCGTGTCGCTCAAGAATTTTTGCTTGCTAGCGGGGTAACCTTGGTTACCAATGTGAAACCTGTAAGATGTGTCTATATTGTCTGTGTTATTACAGTTGTAATACTTGTATTTCACTCATTGGTCTCTAAATTGATCAGTGTTTACATCTATTGACATCAACGGCATAGGAACAATTTTTTTCTTGGGAAGGGGGCTGAAAGTTTATTTACCACGAACCTCAACCCCCTCCTCATTCAAAAGTCTCATTTTTGTCCCATTTATTTTCACGATTGTGGGATTTTTTCTTCTCTTTTTAACAAAGAAGAATAGACAATTAAGTTAGTATAAGTACATGGCAACATTCATGCTCGCAGTGCAGTGACCTGTCACCTGCATGTACACGTACTAACTGCATGCTGTATGTTACACATTTGCAGGCGCTACGTCAGTGTAAACGATGTAATGCTACATTTTATGGCCAAGTGTGGTCAATTTAAATGATTATAATTGGGGAAACTAAAATCGGATCCTGGCATCGGATCGAGGTATCATAAATTGTAATCAAATAAATCAGAAGGACAAGTGCTGAAAAGGTTGATATATTTCACAGAGGGTACAAATAAGCCTAATAAGGGTTTTCTTCCCTAAAAATGTTGCAGGGGAAGGGGCAGAAGAATACTTCTGCCCCCTTCTTATTTTTGACTGGGGGCTAAAGCCCCCAGCTCCCCCCCCCCACTTTCTATGCCCTTGAATGACTTAGTTAGCTATATTTTAATTTGTCTCTAGAGCATCTACTTTTCAGGCAGTGGGTCATGGATAAATTCCCACACAGACAGGTTATACCAAACACTATAAAGCTGCCCTCTGGATTGGTGTTCAGCACAAAGTACTGTAGCAGGGTAGTAATAACATTAGGACTGTTGCAGCACTGTCGTGATGGCTGGGCAGTTGAGTATAGTCGGAGCATTGAAAGTTTGTCACGTTACAAAAATTGTTTAAGAAGAGTATTAGGCTGGCTGTATTGATATCAACAAAGGGTGTTAGGTATAGATTAATTTCTAAACTTGCAGAGTTTAAAAATTTGAAGAATATTTGTTTTGAATCTAATAATTAATTTTGTTGGATTTGTCATGTAAAATAATTGCAATTTTGTACCATCTCCCATATTTTGCGAGTATACTCCACTTTTACACAAATTTATTTTTTTATAGAATGTGATTCAAAGAATAGCTCGGTGCACAGGAGGAGGCATAACCTCAACCATTGATCACATAGCGCAGACAGCGGCAGGAAACTGCAAGAATTTCAGACTTCAGACATATGAATTTCCTGGAGGTACATATTTGTATAACTGTGTGTAGGAGATGTATATTTATGGATATTGCTCTAACATATTTCTGTGAGTGTTATGGCTGTGAGAGATTTCTGATTTACAAATAAATTGTGAAGGTTTATAGTCATAAAAAGATTAATGAAATTGTTTTGAGATCTACCAAGAGCCATGAACTTTGCAAAAAATTAATTTGCTCTGTTTTTTAAGTCTCTTCAGCATGATTTTGAAAAACCGCTTTTGACTGTTAATTTACTCAAAATTTAATGCACCTCATTTAAAGTAATTAATATCACTGAGTTAAATGATTGACAGCTTGTTCAACCAATCCTCGCACGACTATGCCTATATAGTAAGAAAATCTGCATAACTAAGTGGGGAAAAAATCCTACGTGGTACAGGTACAGTACACCCAGCTAATGTCACACGCTCTTGCAGTCAATGTAATATACTGCACAAAACAAATTTCCGCACACAGACTGAGTGACGACAAGATATTGAATAAAAATTGCACCTATGGGCCCACTATGGGCTGTGTAAATCCGATTCCCATTACCCAGAACAGTTAGCAAAGGCAATTTTGTTTATTCCTTCCGCTGAAAACTCTAAAGATCCAGAGAAGTGTAATTTATGGATCAAAACTTGCAGCAGGACACATGAACATCTAAATGTCAAGGTGTTAGTTATGCATGATTGCAAATTTTATATTTGTTTGCCCCAAATAGTTCTGCTACCTCTACATTAGCAGTTCTGCTCCTTAAAGTTTCAAACAGTCAGACCCGACCTGATAAATAAGCAGATCGGGTCAGACTTTTCCTCTTTATTTTCTTCACTCTGAAAACCATAAGTAATTATGATCAAATTTCCCTAATCAATGGCTCCATTGTATTTGTTTTCATGTTGGTCTTGAGTTTTTGTGGAAGTTGGTGTTGAGTATCACATTAGCAATGGATGAAGTCCTTATTGTGTGGTTTAGTGGTTATTTTAATTAAGATAAGTGGTCTCATTATTTGCTACAGTGAGTTTGTGGCTATGATTTGCTGGAACAAATTTTTAAGGAGAAGAACAAGTCATGACGAGGGTGTTTCAGCTGATGTCATAAGGTCACTGACTTTGTTTACATTGCCATTTTGTCGGGCACAAACACTGTCATCTGCTGTACACTTAATTAGACCTACATACGTTTGCATGTAGTTACATAAGATGATTTTTGTAACATGATTATTATGCCAGAATCTTGCTGTGCCTTTGGTTGCACTAATAGATGTGTGCAGGGAATAAAAAAAAAATCTGATTGATTTCATTCTGATTCTGATCAACGTTCGAAGATTTCTACTGTACGACGCAACAATTTTTAAGCTATGGTTCACACTAGGGTTTGCAGCGAGTTCTTTATATCAGGTATGTAGGCTTTGTCTTAGTGTAACGAACAATCAGCTGGTGTTAACATTAAAGTTACTCTTCGTATACCCTTTGAATATATAAAACTTAAGGAAAATATGAAGTAAAATCGGAAGCGAACTAAAAACTGCAATTAGTCAAATTCGCTGAACTGGTACTGGTAGGTTAGCATGTAGTATGTTTGTTGTACGTGCGATGTGACTGAGCTGTGTGAAGATGGGTGAAATGCAACGGCGCTGCTGCCCTACAAAATGGAGTCCAGTTGAGTTAGAGTCACATGATGAAATCCCTCTATTGGACAATGTTAAAGACTTAAAATCCTACTTGTTTCTTTGAACTTTGAGTTATTTTCATTTCCTATCTTCTTTGAGGGTTTTTGTGACCTTTTTACCTCTTACTCTACCACACGGCAATATTATCACCGTTTTGGGTGCCCTGTCTTTGGCACCGCCTTCCGATCGCTTTTTCAAAAAAGTGCTGGTAGAGTAAGGGTTAATCAACCTGCGACAAATGCGTCAACCAAAAATATAGGCAGCATGGTCCCGGTGGGCGGCCCAGCAGGGTCCCAGAAGCGAAGGGGCCCGACTCTGCTGCCTAAAGACAAAGGACTCTTCAATAATCATGCCTTGATTAATCCTTACTCTACCACGCGGCAATATTATTGCCATTTTGGGTGCCCCGTCTTTGGCCCCGCCTTCCTAGAGCATTTTCAAAAAAGTGCTGGTAGAGTAAGGATTAAAAAAGGTGGCAAAATGTTTGGAACTATACACACACATACAAACTGTGTAAGATATGGAAACCAATCAAGAGTGAAGAAATGCTAACATATACAGTTAATTTCAAGTTTTGATTCAAGCATATTTTCTATATTTGTTGTTTCCTAGGTTACAGGAAAACACTAATGTTCTATGAAGATTGTCCTCACCATTTTGGATGTTCAGTTCTCCTCCACGGAGACACTTTGCAAGATCTCTGCAAGGTAGAATTTTACAGCTTTTAGAAGTAGATATTCTGAGAGATTTTACATATACTTTGGTTTGCCCTGTTGGTATGGGGACTGGAGTCATACTGAGAAGGAGATAAAGAACAAATTATAGTTCTGATTTGATTTGATGTGACCCCCATCCCTATTCTCCCTCCTCCGATTGGATCTCACCTTCCTTGTTGCATGCTTTATGCCATGTTGGGAGGTGAATTTGGAAATTATTAACATGAAATGTGGTAAAATTATTGGATAGTTAGGTAAAATTTCTTAAAAATTGGCAAAAGTTTTCCAAAAACTGGCCAAAAATTCCCCAAAACGGGCCGAAATTTCCTAAATTGGAGAAAATTAATCCGAAATGAAGGAAATTTTCCGAAAATTAAGGCAATATCTCGGAAAATGAAGGGGATTTCCCGATTAGCAGCAACTTTTGATAGAAACTTAACGTGCAATTTTTCCACTTGTCACTGGTAAAATATTTTGGGTTACCACCCCCCCCCCTCCCGCAAAGTGACCCTTTCTACGCCCATGATGATATATGTAGAAATTTTATATGCACCAGAAAGAGATTCCAAGGCTGAGTTTTTAAATCACATCAATAGCACGTGTTACTTCCAAATTATGGCATTAAAAGTTTGAATAATTCTTAATGTGTGGAAAGGTTGTAATGTATGAAAGAGAGGACAGTTCATTTTTTTGTTTTTTTTGTTGTGAATTCCAGTCACTGAATATATTTTCTCCTGCTGAATTTTGCTTGAGATTCAGAACTTTTTTATCGATGAAAAATCAAAACTGTATGAGTGCCTCAAAAAAATTGGGTCAAAATATTTTCTTGGCACTCATCATTCCTGATGCCCACTAAACATGGCCCTCAAGAAACGCACTTTAGGTGAATATGGGCCACAAAATATTCTAAAGGTTTTTTTGAAAAACTGAAATTTATTCTCTTGCTGATGATAAAGTAAATAACTTTGAGAAATTTTAATAAGTAGTTTGTTAAATAAAGAAAAATAATCCCAAATTATTTGCAGAAAGCTAAAAGATATTTATCTTTTTTTTTTTTTTTTTTTTTTTTTGGGCAGGTGAAGAAACTTCTTCAATTCATGATTTATGGAATGTATCATGCAGGACTGGAAGCGTCATACCTTTACGATGGATTTGCTGCCTTACCCCCAGATGTCACATTACCCTCCTCTACCCCAGCCGATGAAGTCACAAGGGGTATATCACCAGAAAACGACAGCGAAGGTTTAAGTATAGTGTCACAACAAAATTCCAGCAAACCGTCGAAGAATGGAGAATTTAACAGTGAGGGAAGTGTCACCAGGGCAAGGACCTCCATTAAAAGTGCTGTTCAGAAGTTGATGGCCTCTAAGCTTTCTGGGTCTAAGGAGGATATTCTTGATGTCTCTGGAGAAGAAGATGAATACAGAGATAGAGTTAGCAATAATAAGGAGCAATCAATTAGAAAAACAGGTATTTTTAGTGAAACTGGTGATGGTGTCTCCAGTGATAAAAACATTGAAAATCACAAAAATGGAGAGGTCAAGACAGACCAGAATTCATCCAATTCTAAAAGTAACGAGGCAGACATGAGTCAGTATCTTCAAAATCCAGATTCTGACAAGGGGTCTGTGGGGATATCAAGGAGTAATTCGGATTCAAATCTAGCTAGACCTACCTCTTTAATAGGGTCAGCTGAACTGCTCTTCCAAAAGGTCGTAGAGTCTGTCGCTCTCTCAGTTTCTCCTCTGCTTAGATTCAAACCACCGTATCTGGAAACGGAATCCGGGAAGACATGCGCCCTGTCTCATTTCATCAAAAATGATGTGTATTATTCTTGGAAACTGGACTCTTTACAAAGTCAGCATCCATTTATAAATAAGGGTAAGGTTGTTGAGGATGATCGGCAAGCAGATGCAGGAAAGATTATCCAGGAGCAGATTGAAGGGGACGACTTGTTTTACACCACGTTAGATCGTTGCACCAAACAGTCCAGATATTCCGTCTTAAAAGAACCCCATCCTTTCACCCATGTTCATTCACCTGCTCTGACAACGCAAGATGAAATGGGGGCACTTTTTGCCGATTTTCGGGCTCAGGGGGGTCAGGTTATTCCAAGACCTTTTCTGACACAATCAAGTGAGGTTTCAGCTTCTCTTTCAAGCCAGATATCTCACAACAGCATCGGTCAGCTCGCCATGAGGCAGGCATCTCAATCAGACGGACAGTTTTACTCGAGAGAAACTTCCTTTGACCAAATTCATTACGATGGTCACTTAGATTGCCTGGATCCAAATTTTCATCAGAAGATTGCGATGCTGTTCAGCAGTTTCTCACCATTTTCCGAAAATGCTCCAAACTATTGCATCAGCCCCTGGATCGTTACCATGGAGTTCTACGGGAGGCATGATGTCACCCTGGGACAATTTTTGGAGAGATACTGTTTCAAGTAAGTTTCATTGTTGATCTCTTGTTATTAACTTTAGAAGAAATTAGTGATAGCAAAGTCTCAAATTTCATGCAAAGAATGTTGTTTAATCAGGAAGAATCTATCCATGAAGGACTATATAAACGTCTTCCACCGTGACAGTAGGGAAAATTCTATTTATAAGTAGCGTAATTTAGGAAAGAATTTAAAGTATCATGTAAAGATGTGAGCCTTACAATTGCATGCGTCAAAAATCTTGTGCGTATTGAAAACAATTTCCAAAAACTAACAAATATTTTTGGAGGTCAAACACTGATCATGCACACATTAGTTTGTTTTTTTGCAATGTGTTTGGGCGAAAGGAGACACACCCTCTAATTTGTGGGTACATTATCCTGTTACAGAAGGACATTTTCAAATTGATCATTATAAAGGGACGTTCTACATGCTGAAAAGTTTTTCTTTAAGCATACCCGCACCCGACACCTTAGTTATTCCTGAAAACTCAGGTACTACAATTACCAACCCGACTCCCTGTTCAGTGTATTGTGTTTCCACTCCAAACAATGATTGTTTATCTGCCATTCCCATGCATGCCACAGCCAAGTAGCTCAAGGCTATTTGTGTGTATAAGATTACACAAAGCCAGAGCTGAACAATTAAGAAACTTTTGTGATCGAAATCACTCATCCTGTTAATAAGTGTCTTAGTGGGAGAAGTTTGTTTTCAAACTGGTTGTAAAAATAGCTGTGTATCATAATGCCTGGGGTCATAATGTGCATTAACTGTGAATGATTGACGGACCATTTCTCCTAAGGAAAGATATTGCTTTATGTATTAAAGGAAGTTACTTTTCTCACTTTACTGCGGTGTTTCTGTTTTAGATTTACAATCTTTAAAGTAAAATTTCACATCTGTTTGGTGACTCTTTTCTCCTTAATTTTGAATATGAAAGATGTGCACGAACAGTGTTTATGGAGTTACTGCAATCCCCCATCCCTTTTCCGGGGAAAATGTACAGTTGATCTTCCCGCTATCGCTAATCCACTAATGGAACTAAACTATCCCCTAAGGAAAGCAGTTTGTCCATAAACCCTTAAAATGTTATTATGCTAAGTATTTTATTTATATCCTGTACATGTCTAGTTCTTTCATTGAAATATTTTGAAATCATACAATGGAAATATTTCAGTTGCTTTTCTATGAAAACTCTTTGTTGTGTGTCAGATTACTGTGTCTTACATATAAGCTATAATTGTAAAGTTCAAAATTCACGAAAAACGTGTTGATTTACGCAAGACCTTTTATATCTCATTAAATAACACTTCCACACACAAGATATGTGAAAATAGAGAATTTTTTTTTTTTTTTCACATAATTTTTAATAGCATGAGGTACAAGTGCCCAAGTGAAACTTGTCTGGCCAGTATGCTGAGCCACGTCCGCAGATTTGTGCATGGGAATGGAACGATTCAGGTGAGCCTACGAGTCCTGGAGAATGATGTTCCAGGTTCCACTGACAGAATACTTATGTGGAGTTGGTGCAGAAAGTGTAAACAGGTACGCATAGGTGGGATTGGGGGACAAAGGGGGTAATGCCCCCCTCCCACCTTTGACTTTGCCAATCCCCCCCACCTCCACTTTCGTCGGCAAATCCCGCCCATGCATGCTGAAAGTGCAGAGCTATATGAACAGGTAGAGATTTATTATTTACCAAAAAGAGCTTCAAGATTAAAGTAGATTAGTTTTTGGAGTTTGAAAACAACCCTGATAGCTTTTGAGTTATGGCTGATCAAATTTTGAAGACTTTTTAATTTATGCAAAATTTGTGATATATGACTGGCAGACAACTCAAAATCATTTTGTAATTTTTCCTCAATTTCTCTCCTAAATCCTAGTAACTGAACATGATGGGAAAGTGTATTCCTGGTAGAAGCTTGGTGGGCATGGTAAAGACTCAAAAAAGATTTGGTCAGAATTTGCTGCACTGCTACAAAGAATGTATGATATATGATAGATAAAGTATTTATAAAAGGAAATATCAATGTCGCCCTTCAATACATCATCAAATTTGTAAAAAAATATGCAAATTGATGTCTGAGATTCCAAAATTCTGTAAAATGGTCAATGTTGAACTGAGTTAGATGAAATTTGTTGCTACTATAATGGTTTTTAATAGATTTTAAACAATTTTAACTAAAGTTGCATCTACACATCCATACACCTTTAATTAATGATGCTTCATCTTGCAGTTAACCCCAGTCCAGTCCATGTCATCTGATACCTGGCAAATGTCTTTTGCAAAGTACCTGGAGCTACGATTCCATGCCAAAGATTACCAACGGAGAGATGGCATAGCTCCGTGTAACCATTCCCTACACAAGCACCACATCCAGTACTTTGGGATGAGGAAACTGGTGACATTCTTCAAGTAAGACCATATGGGGGCTGACGCATGAAACAAACTTGCCAGATTTGGGGTTTTTTTTGCTCAATTATACTTTTTTTCTTTTTTTACATTTAGTCAAAAATGGACATTCTATGGGCATTATTATTTTGTTTTTCACCATGTTTGGGCCCTTTGCCTGCCTTGTTTGGCAGAACACATCCATCATTTTTGTCTTAACTTTGAGCTGGGGAAATTGACTCCTCATTAGTTCTAGAAACACTCCAGTATATTTGCCTTCCACTGTCAAATAATTTTGATGTTCATCTTATATTGAAAGATAAAGAAACACAGAAACATCTTTTGTGAGGTGAGATATATTTTCACTATTTCATGATAGATTTTAATTTACAAGATAGCATAATATAAGTTATTCTGTCCAATATTTAGTAGAGGACAAAAAAATGTTTTTGCCTGAATAAGATTTGTATGTTTGATTTAAAAAAAGAATATTGTTAGCTTACTAACAAATTGTGATGATGACCTTTTCTGTTTTGTTTGCCTAAATGCATCCATTGATGAAGCTAGAATATCCAAATATTTGTTTTTAAGTGCCCCTCCCCCTCCCCCCCCCCCTCCCTTCTCTTTTATTTGCATAAGATCATGAACGTTCATGTGTTGAGAGTAACGTGACTTCCTTCTGTTCATTCAAACTTTTCTTTCTGATTATTCTATCACTCACTTTCCACCTAAACTTTTGCACCTTCATTTTCCGGGATTTCCTTTCAGTGCATGGGTGTCTGCTTTGGGTAAGATCGTTCCTTTTTAATTTTCCCTCCCATTGTGATCAGGCCTTCACGCCCTTTCGGTACCTATACAGCCGTTATTGTATAGTAGTCCCGCAACTTTTTTTTTCCTGTTGCCTTGGGTCTCCCAGCCCTGGGATTTTTTTCCAACATGACTAAATGCTTCGGCTTTGACCTTGACTCTCTCTCCTGTCCCCATGACCTACCTCTTACCTCCATTGACCATTCCCCATCCCCAGTCCCCAAAATTGTAATCATTCAGGTCACCAACAAACCAGACAGTACAGGTTCAAAAGAGTTTCCCCCCTTCCTCATCCACAAGGTGCTCCACAGCCTTGTTGGTACCCTCCCCAAGGTTTCTACTCTCAGGTTTGGCAATATTCTGGTGCACTGCACCAGCGACACTCAAGCCATCACCCTCCTCACCAACAAAACCCTAGCTTATACTGGTATTGATGTAACAGTCACTCCCCACGTTCCCTAAACTCCAGCAAAGGCATCATCAGAACCAGAGACCTTGCTTACTTGACCAATGAAGACCTCATTGAGGAACTTGCCAGCCAACATGTCACTGAGGCCCGTTGTCTCGTCCTCAAGAGAAACGGTGCTGAAACACCCATCAACACCATTTTCCTGACTTTTGCCACACCAACTCTCCCCTCCCACATCATTGCAGGCTATCTGAGCATCCCAGCTGCCCCCTACATTCCCAATCCTCTCCGTTGTCATAAGTGCCAGAGTTATGGCCATGGGAAAAACTTCTGCCGCAGCCAAGCACGCTGTGGCAACTGTGGAGCCCCGGACCATGACAGCGTTTTCTGCACCAACAGCCCACACTGCACCAATTGCAACAGTACTCACTCAGCCAACTATCCCTCCTTCTCAAAAGGCTGCCCTACCTGGCTTTAGGAAAAACAGATAAAGCTAAAAACCCTTAATCCTAACACCACTTACCTGGAGGCCAGGAAGCAATTGCTCGCTTCCCTTCACACCAAACCTTCCTATGCCAACACAGTCTCCTCAAACACTACTCCCCCCTCTCCCCCTTCCAACACAACTAAAACTGACTCACATGCCCAAACCGACCTCACCTGGCTCTTCTTACCAAGTCCTAAGCCCATCACCTTTGTCAACAACCTAACCACACCCATTTCACAAACCACCACCTCTCTCCCCAACCTTCATTCCTTTCCTAAAACCTCTGCTGTCTTCTCCCCCAACACCTTAAATGCCATCAAACTCAAGCCAACCTGGCCATCAAACAACAAACCAACAAACAACAAATTAACAAACAGCCCACCATCCAAACCCACATGTATGACATTGAAGAGAACATGGATTGTTTGATTACCGCACCCACAGAACATACTTCTCATCCAACTTACAAAAGCAACCACTCCCAAAGAAACATGGACAAATCCAAAGAAAAAACAAGCCAACCCATACACAACAGATCTTTCTCCAGATAACCCCCCACCTCCTTATGGCATACAACAGAAACAATTACAATAACATTCACAACATTATACAATGGAACATAAGGAGCCTTAAGGCCAATTCAGAAGAAATTGACCTTCAAGCCGTTCATCTTCTGCCTACAAGAAACCTTCTTGAAAATCACTGATAATAATCAGTGATAATAATTTCTCTTGCTACGCTAAACATCAAGAGGATGCTGGCAGTGCCTGTGGGGGCGTCTCCATTCTCGTTAGACACGATATCCCACACAGCCCTGTTCATGTGCACACCGACCTTCATGCCATCTGTATATCTATCTCCCTCCACAAAACCCTCACTCTTTGCAATTTCTATCTCCCCTGTAAATGCCTGTGTTCAGCCAACCAGCCTTAACAATCTCATCTCTCAACTCTCCTCCCCTTTCATCCTTCTTGGTGTCTTCAATGCCCACAACCCCCTGTGGGGCTCTAATACCACCAACCCCAGAGGCAAGCTTGTCAAAAACACACTTTTCATCAGCACAGCCTATCCTTACTCAACACTAACTCCCCAACCAACCTTCACCCTGCCAGTCTCCCTCTCCCATATTGACCTGTCTATCTGTTCCCCCAACCTCTTTGATTTTAGCTGGAAGGTCACTGCTGACCTCTGTGGTAGTGACCATTACCCTCTCCTTATTCACTCCAACCTTCAAACCCTCACCACCATACTAATTGGAATCTTAAGAAAGCCAACTGACCCCTTTTCAAAACCCTCTGCAACTCTCACTTCTCCTCACCATCTTCTTGAGGGTGAGGATTCCATGTCAAACCTTAGTAACATCCTTATCAACATCACCACCTGCTCCATTCCCAAAACCTTCAAACCTCGTAACCATTCCCCTCCCCCTTCCTTAAGCCCTGGTTCAACGATGACTGCAAAATCGCCATCAAGAACAGGAAAAAAGCCCTCAGAAACTTACAAACAAGCACGACCACCCATAACCTCAACCTCTTTCGCATCAGCCATGCCAAAGTCAGGCGCATTATCAAGGACAGTAAAACCATCACTTGGAACAACTTCATCTCTTCTGTTACCACCAATACCCCCACTAAGAAGATTTGGAGTATGGTCAACAGCTTCCACAAAAGGATGGGCAAGTCTCCCATCTCTCCTGAAATGGTAATTTTCTCATCAGGAAAAAAGATATCGCTAACCGTCTCGCCGCCTCTTTCAGCAGCATCTCATCCTCAGCCAACTACCCGAATGCTTTCAAAACCAAAAAAGCTCCGGATGAAACCCGGAGTATTACCTTTCCCTCTGACAACTCTGAGAGTTACAACACCAAATTAAAGCAAGCCATCCACGATGCTGGCTGCACCTCCAAGGGCTCAAATAACATCCCCTACCAGTTCCTGAAACACCTTCCCAACAAGGCCACCACTGCCCTACTCACCATCCTCATCCACATTTGGTCCTCACACTCCTTTCCCCCTATCTGGAGGACAGCTATCATCACCCCAATCCCCAAACCAGGGAAGGACATTACCGACCCCTTCAACTACCGACCCCTCCAGCTGTCTCTGTAAAATTATGGAAAGGATCATTAACCAGAGACTAAACTGGTTTCTTGAGACCAACAGAATCTTTTCCCCTCACCAAAGCAGCTTTCGGAAACATCGCAATTCCCTGGACCACTTAATCACACTCGACACCGCTGTTCGGGAATCCTTTGCAAAAAAGGAACACCTCATTGCCATCTTTTTTGACGTCGTGAAAACTTTCGACACTACTTGGAAATACAGCATTACCTGCAAGCTTCACACCATCAGCCTCAGAGGCCACTTCCCCATCTTTATTCAAAACTTCCTCTCATCCAGGCAATTCCAACTTCGTATTGGCCACACCCTCTCCAACCCCTACTCCCAAGAAGAGGGCATCCCCCAAGGCAGTATCCTCTCCCCTACTCTCTTCAACCTAAGCATTAACAACATTACGGACAACCTTGGCCCCAACATCAAATGTGCCCTCTACGAGGACGACTTCACCATCTTCTACTCCTCCCCTAGCTTTTCTCTTGTCGAAAATAGGCTCCAACTTAGCCTTAACGGGCTCCAAGATTGGTGCAACATAAATAGCGGTTTTAAATTCTCCAAAGACAAGACAGTCTGCATGCACTTCTGTCATTTCAACAACCTCCACCCCAGCCCGTATCTCATGCTCAATGGCAATTACATCCATAAAGTTACCACACTAAGTTCCTGGGTTTAACCCTGGACCCCAAGCTCTCCTACAAGCAACTCATCACCAGCCTGAAATGCAACAGCTCCCTCAACATTCTCTACCTCCTCTCCAACTCCACTTGGGGTGTGAACCCCCACGTTTTCCCCAAAATCTTTAGGCTCACCATTCGTGCCAAGCTAAACTACGGCAATATTGTCTACTGTGCCGCTCACAACTCATACCTTAACCACGTCAACACCATCCAAAATGAAGCCCTCGGGCTTTGCCTGGTGCCTACAGGACTCCCCCATCACCAACCTCCACGTTGAAGCCAACTAACTCCCTTTTCTGGTAGGGTATAGAAAACTTAGCCTCCCTATGCTTTTAGAGCCCTCACCAACACCCAAAACCATGTATACAACCTTAATAGGTACCCCAATTTCTCCACCCTCTTTGATAGGACTAAAACCCTTGCCCCTCCCTTTAGTTTACGCATCAAACCCGACCTCCACCATCTCGGCATCAACCCCGCCACTCTTGGCACCTTCTCCTGGTCCGCTTTTCCTCCCTGGGCCACCCCTCTCCCTTCTATCCACCTGGGCCTCTCCACCCATAACAAAATTTAAACCCCCCCAACCTCTTCATCAACCTCCACAACCAAATCAAAGACCAACTCTCAAACTACACCTCCATCTACACTGATGGCTCCAAGGAAGGCAACAAGACAGCTGCTGCTGCCATCATCCAAGACGTCACCCTCAGTAGCAGTCTTCCCAAATACTCGTCCATCTTCTTGGCTTAGGCCGAGGCCATCCTACTCACCCTCAGCCACTTTGCCATCTTCTCAGATTCCAAGTCGGTCCTTCTTTATTCAATCTCAGGTGGGATAACCCCACATTCCACCTCTTCCGTAAACTCCTTTGCCCCCCCCCCCTCCCCTCCCCCCCCTCTCCTGCAGGAAAAGTATTATTTTCTTCTGGATACCAGCCATGTTCAGCCATCCCTGGCAATGACAGAGCTGATTCAGCCGCTAAGCTTGCCCTCAACCTCCCCCTACCCCCTTTCGCAAAAACCCTTTCCGACATCAAACCGCTTACCGTTTCCGTGTTCGTGACTGCTGGCAAACCTCATGGGACTCCCAAATTGACAACAAAGTCCATGACATCCAGCCCACCATTTCGACCAAACCCACCATCCACAATCTCTCCTGTATGGACAACGTCCACATTTAGGTCACACCCACCTCACTCACTACCACCTCTTTACTCGCTACCCTAACCCCTCTGCAACAATTCCCATTGCTCCCTCACAGTCTACCACATCCTCCTTGCCTGCCCTCTGTACAACCTTCCCAAAGCTTCCCTGACCCCTCACAACTCCATAGCCGAGCTCTTCCAGTAAAACCCTTCAGATAGAATTATCTCCTTCCTTCATCGTGCCTCCCTCTACAACCATATTTAGTCCTTCTCTCCCACCCCCTCTCTACCCACTTTTGCCTTTTTTTAGCACCCCTGCACTTCCTCTATTGATCCCAGCTTCCTGGCTTTTAGTCCCCGTACTTCTCTCAGACTCCTCCTATTTTCTTTTCTTCCTACCCCTGTAATGATCTAATCTCTCAGGCACAATTTGACCTTCACTGTTGTGGTGCCGTTAAGCCTTCATCAAACAAACAAATAAACAGACATTGTTTATAATGTATTTTAATGTAGTTTCATAAGTTACAAAAGCGAAATTTCAAAGTAAATGAATGAGATGTTTTACATGTCTTTGAGAGTTGTTTATTGAAATTCTCTCCCTGACCAATAGCAGCATCTCCTAGTACTCTTCATTTGTTTGAACCCTGTGTTTATAAAAAAATTATTGATACTTTGAAATTCAGATACACCAATCACGTTGCGTGAAGTTGTTCTTCCATCCCTACCTCTTCCCGAGCAAAGCGCGTATCGCAGTTTCATCAGACGAGAGGCAGAATATGACAATATTCACACAAGGTATGTAATCACTTTGTTCATTTTCTCCTGCATATACATAATTGATTAGTTATTTATCATCTATATTTTCTGTTATTGTATCATAATGGGGGTTTTGCACTCATAAGCTTCAGGTAGTTTTTTGCAAAATCTCCTCAGCTACTGCATTCATATTTGTTAATCCTTTTTACTCAATTGTATGATCTCATTTAGGTCTTATTCATCAATATATATTTTTTGCAAGATATGTATAATTCACTCAATGTATATGTGTATATTTCACTCGATGTGTATGTGTATATTTCACTCAATGTATATGTGTATATTTCACTCAATGTTTATGTGTATATTTCACTCGATGTATATGTGTATATTTCATTCAATGTATATGTGTATATTTCACTCAATGTATATGTGTATATTTCACTCAATGTATATGTGTATATTTCACTCAATGGTATATGTGTATATTTTGTAATTGTTTGGCTGGGATAAAGTCCTTGAAGTGACTGAATGGAATAAACCTCATCTTAAAATTAATGCATCAGTTTGGATTAGCTGGCTCATCTGTAATTTAAGGATATTATTATTTATTTTGAATGGAATAAAATTAGACAGAGATATTATTGCTTAGTAATGTTTACATTAAAGATATGTATCTTTTAACAAATCCAGTGGTGGCAGCAGGAATTTGGCCATGGGGGGCAAGAGAGGGGCAAATTTGTCTCATAGAGGGGAGGGTGGGGAAAATCCTATAAATCAGACAAAATATGTCACTTTACAAAAAAAAATTGGGGAAGTGGCAGGACAAAGTGATCTAATGGGGCGGGCAAATACCCCCATAGCGCCGCCACTGTTCAAATGTATGCTCCATTTAGTCTAGCCTTTAAGTATAAATTTCATTTTATATTGAGGTGTTGATTGCAATGAGGAGGAATCCAGGTATCAAATTCATTTGAATTTTTGACAAAAGCCTATAAGTTCAAAATAGTAATGTAATCTTGCACAGTGTACCGGTTTTGTAACTAAAACCGGTTTGGGGAAACCGCAGTTTTGGTCTGATTCATATTTTATGAAAAACCGGAAGTACCAAAAATTACCAAATCACTACCAAAAAAAATTGCCAAAAGATGGTAAAAATCGGTTTTCTGCTTTATTTAAATGTAAAGAAAGTTCATGCTCTGTGTCAACATCTTTTTTGTAGTATTTTTTGATATATTTGTGAAAATATGTGATATTTATGCAGATTCAATCAATAAATATGATTGAGAATGTTTGGAAATGAATAGTTATAATGTACCTGCAGATAACAGGCGATAATGCTATGTATTTGCATCTTCTTTCCAGGCTAATATTTCCCTAATCACAACAAATTAATTCCTTTATAATCCCTTTATTTGAAGTCATGTCAATTCTTTCCTGAGTCCTTTTGTCTTTTAAAACTTGGGAATCCATTATAAATCCTGACAAATATATCGCAAATCGCAAGCCAAGTAATATGAGACCATTTAGGAATTCACACCCAACCACGCCCTACTGTACTGACTGACCCTATGCATGTACAAGTTATAACACATTATTCAATGTGTATATGGGCCCCTGAATACAAATGAAACTTTGCATGAATGATCCTAGATTCACGTGTTGTTAGTAACATGATAAATGAATAGGTTTTCAAGGGTTGTCGTATCATTTTCGAAAGGTTTTTTTAGTTTGAATTCAGCAGCTTATACTGGGAAAAAACCGTTGCTATAAATAGTGTAGCATTGATTACAGGAGGTTAAAGTAATTGCCTGATCATTATGTAATAACAATGTACTGTAAAACGAAGATAAAATATCCCATTGCTATCACCAGTTTGTGAATCAAACCAAGCTGGTATGATTCACATTTCACAATGAGATCGCAAATGAAAACAACCACTCATTCCCTCAAAAGTTTGTATTCCTTCCCCTCATCTCATTTTCATGCGTATAATAAACCTTTCTGAACAACAGTCCCTGGTCAACATTGTTCAGATTTTAAAAGAAGGAAAGATTTGAAACAGGTTTTGTTTTGGAAACCGACTGGTTCACGTTGAGGCGAAACCGTGCAAGCTTATAGTAATGTTTATATTAAAAATAGCTAATATAGCGGGAATATATATTCAAATGCATGCTGTGTTTAATCTAGCCTTGGAATAGATGTATACTTTTATTTCATTTTTGAATAGTGATGATTCCAATTTGAAGTTTCTTTTTATTGTATGTTGTATTTAAAAGTTTAGTTCAGAGGTCAAGCAAGTCTATCTGGTATAAAAGTGGACTTCAAAAGAAACAAAATAGTGAAGAAAGCAGTCAAAAATCTTATTCTATTTAGGAGATATCAAAGTTTGGTATCATTTGTGTAGAAACAACTAAAATCAGACTAGTTGTGATGTCACAGCCTCAGATTCTCAAAGTCTGTATGTATTCTATCATATTTTGTCCTGTGATTTTGTGGCATAAAAACCATGGGATACAATGTCATTAAAGTAGTAAAACTGAATCTAGGAAGGTATTTATAATATACCACCTGAAGAAAGCTTGAGGAAAAATAATCTTAATAGTGACAAAATTGAATAAACTTTCTTTAGAATACATTAACAATTGTTAAGAATGTGAGGATAAAGACGCTAACTTTCCATAGTAGAATTACTACACCAGTCATTTCTACACAAATAATACAGAGCTTTAAACTTGAATATCTCCTTAACGGAATAAGATTTTGAATGCTTTTGTC
Organism: Chiridota heheva; assembly: GCA_020152595.1. NCBI lineage: Eukaryota > Metazoa > Echinodermata > Holothuroidea > Apodida > Chiridotidae > Chiridota > Chiridota heheva. The sequence goes on from JAIGNY010000022.1 coordinate 1,509,607, forward strand.
ACCATTTTGTTTCTTTTGAATCCCTCTTTCAAATAAAATGTACATGTTTGACCACTGAACTAATCTTTTAATGGAATCCTATTGAGTGAATTGTGCTTTTTTTAAAAGGAAAAATTTAGTTTTGGATAATCCAAACAGTTCACAATATACGTTAAGCTTACTAGAGTTTTCACTCTTTATCAAAAAGGACATTTTAAGTTTGTTTGGAAAAATGTAACAGAAATATTGCTAAGTAGTGTTTATATTAAAGATATCTGGTATAGCAGGGATCCTGTAGCTTAATTCATATGCAAGCGCTGTTAATCTAGCATTGAAATATATGTGTACATTTCATTTTCATATTTGCGTAGTAAAGTATTGATTGCAATTTGGATTTTCATTATATTGTATGTTGGATTTAAAAGAATCCCAGTATTAATTTGTTTTGCTTTTTTGACAGTGAAAATAAAAATTCATCTTTTGGAAAATCGAGTTATAAAATTTTTGGCTGCATGAATTAAACATACTAATATATTTTGCTGTTTTGTTTTTTAACAGAGGTACAGAAATGCTTAGCTCAGTTCTAAGGTCAATCACAGGTTTGACGGAGCAAGGGTTTGAAGACAAGCATTTGGATGAAAAGAGGACAGAATTTTGTATACTGTTTGAAGTGAGTCACCTGAAATGATATATGATATTAGTTTATGGAAAATAGAAACCAATTTATTAGTTCAGCAAACTAAACTTTCTATTTTAGTGTTTAATTGGCAGCATGGAGCACAGAAAAGAGGACTGTGGAACTCTGTGCCCCCTGTAGAAAAACTTTTTAAAATATATAACAAGGACATATAAAGATTCTTCCTATTGCAGTACTCACAGGTGTAGGAACCGGGGCCATGTGCTTCTCCACTTTTCTGAAAAATGACAAAAGTGCCCCTTTAAAAAAAAAAAGTGCCACTCAATTGCTATCCTAATTGTAGGAAACCAGCAACTTTTGTCAGTCTCATGTACGGGAGGAATGTGTCTACATTGATAAAGTGCCCCTTTCTAAAATTGAATTGCCCCTTTTACTTTACTTTGTTGTTTTGGGCTCAATATCTACGTATTGGAATGGGGGGACACATTGCTTGAAAAGTTCCCCTAGAAGGCTGTGCCCTCCACTTTGTGAAAGCTCCTACACCCCTGGCAATGCTTGTCCCCCTCCCATGAAATGAACCTGCTTGGTAGAAGGACTTAATATGTGTTATTATATGAATTAATTTAATTTCTGTATGTTGGAATGACTAGCTGTATATTGTTTGAAAATCAGCATTCTTATAAGAAAAAGCAATGCTGCGAATTTCTGTTCTCTTCTGCGTAAAATCAAACGAAAAAATACATAACACAAAGGTTATATGCAGAATTTACCCAAGCGCCCCCACTTGAAGAGCTTGTTCTCTCACCTACCCAGATCTCTCCTTGCTTCCCTAACTCCATAGCCGAGTTCTTCCAGAAAAACCCTCCGGATAAATTAACTCCTTCATCATGCTTCCCTCTACAACCATATTTAGTCCCACCACCCTCTCTTTACTTTTATTTCTTTCACCCATGCACCTCCTCTCTCTCGATGCCAGCCTTCTGGTATTTAGTTCTCATGTTTCTCTCATTCTACCCCTGTTTTCTTTCCTTCCTACCTATGGAATAATTTAACCTCTCAGGCACAATTTGATCCTCGCTGTAGTGGAGCCATTAAGCCCTTATCAATCAATCATCTCTCCCCTCGCGAAAATGTTTGGCAGAATAAATGTGTTAGGATTTTGAATTTTTGTATGTTAGGCCCCTGGGAACAATTGAATGTCTCTACATCCATAACATCCAAATGGGTCTTGGTGATGAAGTTGTAACCATTTCTTCATGTTCTGTTTGCTTTTAGATGAATCAATCAATCTATGGTATTTATAGAATGCCAAAATCAATTTAAAAATTGTTTAAGATGAGGTGCTGAATGACAGTAGTGTTCTGATGATACACCAGTCAGAATAAATTAAGTTAAATTTCCTTCAACATATAAAACAATTGAGCTGCATTAAACTTTTGAATTTTTAAAGCTCTTGGAAGCTGGGATTCAGCAACCAGAAGTCCGTGGTTATGCAAATTAATCATCTCTTGTTGAACACTTTTCTACAATCTTGAACAGCAAAGAGTTAGATGTTTAGTGTGTTGGTTCTTGATTATTTCCTTCCTCAATTTTTAAGTCCCCACCCCATCCCCTTTTTCCAATGTTGCATTTTTGTGTGTGTTTTAACCTGATTTAAAAAAAAAAAAACATTTACAATAGTCAACCTTGAATGGGGTGGGGGAGGGTTAAGATATCAAGGTAGGTAGGGGCCACTGGGGAAAAAATAAAATTAAAAATGAGAGAATACGGATTGAAGAACCACTAAATAGAAGTTGTTATTAATTATATGTGGATGTTGAATGATATTAAGGTAGTTATGGGCCACTGGGGATGTCAAGCAAATTATTCAAATGTTTCTAAGAATACAAAAAAAACTAATTAAAAATGATAGAATATGGATCGAAGAATCACTAAATAGAAGTGTTGTTATTAATTGTTTGTTGATGTTGATTGATATTAAGGTAGTTATGGGCCACTTGGGATGTCAAGCAAATTATTCAAATGTTTCTAAGAATACAAAAAATACTAATTAACTAGAACGGTAAATACCGTCATGGCTCGCATGCCCATGCAAATTGACACCCATATCATATGACCCGGCCAATTATAAAAATGGCATCTCACATTAAGTCCCACATGGCATCCAATGTCCCACATGGGGGCCACTGGAGATGACAAGCAAATTATGCAAATGTTTCTAAGAATACAAAAAATATGAATTAAAAATGATAGAGAACAGATTGAAGAACCACTAAATAGAAGTGTTATTAATAATTATATGTGGATGTTAAGTAATAAAAAATAGAAAGTATGTTCATAAAAGCAGTGCAATGGCTTTGTCCTCGATTTCATCTGCAGATAGTGTTTTATAATACGATACCCATAAACTTGCATGAAAACTGAAGTTTTGCTTCTCTCAACAGGAACATCAGCAACAGTTTAAGAGAATAGTGATTGAAATTCAAAGAAAGATGGCTGCTTTGTCTGCTGAAACCGACAGTAAAGGGGACCCGTCCAATCAGCCCTCAGGTATCAAATTCCAGGCAATATCATGTGAACTGTCTTCAATTGTGCTCTCAATAAGAGAAATTTTGTTTTCTTATAAGATATCCTTAATTTCCAGTTATGTTTGGGCAATTCATATGATTTTCCTTATATGTCAGGCACAATTCATTTAATTGCTATTCATGTCAGAAATGCATTGCTGTAAGTTCTTTTAAGGAGAGAGTCTTATTTTATTCTTTTAAGGAGAAAATTATTGATATTGATTTTATTTTAAATTTAAGACAGAAATTTTAGGTTACAACTAAATGCCCTACATTTAGTCTTTCTTAGTTGCTTAAATATTTGTAGGAATAGTAAACAATTCAACGTTCAAAAATGTATCTATTTGTATGAAAAAAAAATAATAACTTTTATTAAGGTTTATGAGGTAGTAAAAGATACTTCATTACTATTAAAGAATTAGTATTATCTACAATCTTGGTCAAAACTCGTTGAAACATTTAGTGAAAATATGTGATGCTATTCATGGGCCTAACTTTTTATTGTAAATTATTTCACATTTAAAATCAGAAATGTTGGAAATTTTTTCTGTTGCTTCGTCAATCCATATTCTTTGAATTGTAATGAATATTTTGGAATTTTAAGGACAATTTTATAAGTTCATTGATGCCGCCAGTGTCCCCTCCCTACCTCATTATATTAACCATCCTCCCCTACCCCTCCCCATTCAATGTTGGCCATTGTTACTGTTTTTCTAGAGATTACATTAAGAAAGATATAAACTCAACATTGAAAAGGGGGAGAGGGGTGGGGGTTACAATTATCGGAAAAAATATTAAAGAAATACAACCCTAAAACTATATGTAGTTCTCAAAACAATGAATTTTTTCAATAGTTTTGTCCAAGATTGTAGAATATGTGAAAAATATTAAAAATCATTAAGAAACAATTACTCCCTCCAAAATAAGTCCAAATTTTACAGCTTTATCAAATTTTCAAGTTTCAGAAAATCTGGAATAGGGACCTATTCAATAGGTAACGCCCTCAGGTAACAATACCAAGCAGTATCATATGAATTAACCTTTCTGGGTTTAATGATTGACAGCTTGTCTTAACCAATCACTGCACGAGTTTGCCTAACAACAAAATCTGCATAACTTAGTGGGGGCAAACATCCTACGTTGTACTGGTACAGTACAGCTAGCTAAAGGCCCACGCTGATGTAGTCAATGCAACTTACTGTGCAAAACAAATTTCTGCACACAGACTGAATGATGGCAAAATGGTGAATAAAAATTTGCGCCACGGGCTTTGTAAATCTGATTGCTGTTACCCAGAACAGTTAGCAAACTGAATTTTGTTTATCCTATTTGCTAAAAACTCTAAAAGAAGAAAAAGAACTCTGGAGAAGTGCCATAAATGAATCAAAGCTTGCAGCAGGCCTCGCGAACATCTAGGCTAAATGTCAACGCATTGGTAATGCACGATTGTGGATTTGAGGTTTGTTTGCCCCACATAATTACCACGTTGCTATAGTGGGTGTGGCCTATTTGGAAACCTGGAAGGTTTTAATTGTCCTATTAGACTCAATAAGTTAAATTATTGTTTAAATTTCCTTTTCATACCAGACACAAATATTCTAATATCAATTTCAGGGACACTGATTTAGGGAAGCAAAGTACAAACTTACATAAAGATTTTGAGCTGGTCATGAATTAAAAATGGATTCAACTTTGATCAGCCATACCTCGAAAGCTATATGGGTTGTAAATGTTTATGAATTTTATATTCTCTTTCAAATTGAATTTTTATTCTGACATGACTTGTATCTTTGCTTTGAATTTACAGAGCAGGGTTTGATCGAGCTGGAAGATATGTTTGTCCTTGCAAGAAAAGAATTGACACAAATGGCTACTTCATGGAACCATAGGTAAGCATTTGTTCATATATATCACTGGTTGCATCCAGACCTAGCTCTGGGCCACTTCACGAATGGTACCAGAAATTTGTTCAGGTTTCCAGAAAGAAAGAAAAAAAGGAGGAAATACAGATTTTAAAGGAAACTTGGGAAATAAATGGGGAGGGGAAATTTTTCCTTTTGCTGTTTCAAATCTCGCCTATATCTGTGCATGTAATGTCACTCATAGCCATGCGTATGAAGAAACTCTATAAGTCATAAAAAAATTCATTTCCTTCCAGTTTCTCAGAATTTCTTAACGATGAAAAAGAGAGGAAACGCAAGGAGAGCAAAATGCAACCTTGAAAAAGGGAGCAACAATCGATGATGAAAGTGGCAGTCCTTCACAGCGTTTGTCATCCAGTATTGATGAGGTAAGAGTGGTTCATTAGGTTTACATGTGGGTTGCTTGTGGGGTGGGGAATGTGTTCAGCAGCATATCCAGCTTCCAAAAGGAGTATAATTTTAAAGTGTAGTCTAGTGTTAATGAGAAAAATTGGCTAAAAATGTAATATGTTGCTTAACCCTTATTCTACCATGCGGTGATCTTATTGCCATTTTGGGTGCCCCGTCTTTGGCCATGCCTCCCAGGCGCATTTTCAAAAAAGGACTGGTAGAGTAAGGAATAATCAACCCGCGACAAATGTGCCAACTCTAAAATATATGCAGCATGGTCCCAGTTGGCAGCCCGTTGGGTCACTGAAGCGTAACGTGCCCAACTTTGCTGTTTGGAAGACAGAGGACCCTTCGTTGATTAGCCTGTACTTAACCCTTACTCTACCACGCAGCAATATTATCACTGTTTTGGGTGCCCTATCTTTGAGCTCTTCTCCCAGGCGCATTTTTCAAAAAATTGCTGGTAGAGTAAGGGTTAAGAAAAAGGAAGACAATTTCCCAGAAGTCAGCTCAGGGGGTTTTAAATCCAGCTAGAATTAAAGATTGTTGGTACAAAATTGAGAAGTTTGTTTTAGAGAAACAATTCATACGGGTATTTTTCTAAAAGCTACTGCAAATCTTAGCAGACAAATAATGATTAAAAAAACGGTAGTTTTTTAAATGCTACCACAATGAACAACAACAATATCTGACAAAGGCAATGTTTCCAATTACCTCAATATAATGTATTTGATGGAATGTCTACTATAGCCATAGCGGCTGTACACAAGTATTGCAAGTACTCTTTACTGATTGAGATTTTTATCTGGCTAGTACTTAAAAAGGTATTCAGGCAAGTGTCTTACCATGCATGCAAGCAAACAGAACAGGCTTTAGATATATCCACTCTAAGAGACATTTTATATGGTTTTTGCAATCCATACTTGTTAAGTTTTTAATATCCTTTGAATATTCATATTCAGTAAGTTTAATGTACTATATCTGCTATAGTGTAAAACTGTGTTTAACCACTTAACTGTGTAAGACAAATATGTCCGTCTTTCCTTAACTTTATCCTACTGAGTAAGACGAACATATCCGTCTTAAAATTTATGCACCGAACTACGTCACATAAGACCAGGGAACTCCCCGAAAGACCATTTACTGCACACAACGAACTATGCTAGTTGTTTATGACCTTTTCGCTAATGTATAAGACGGATATATTTGTCTGAATACATTATGCATTGATCAAGTTACAGTGTGACGTAAGGTCTGTGAAATCTGTGAAAGATTGTTGTCTGAGTTACGCCACTTTGTTTACAATCATTCACAAGTTTATGTTATCTGTGTATGGACCACGTGGCTATTATTCTTGTGAATTTGTCAGCTAAAATGTCTGCTTCTATGTCTAAGCACGTCCTACGAGTGCAGGATCTGTGAGTAGCCACTTTGTGCTTCACCTTGTTTTAAAATGTATCACACAAAGCTTGACTTTTCTACAGATGTGTTCTAATTTGTATGGAAACTTGAAAGCTGAGCAAAGACTATACAAATAAGTTATAAAATGTTTAATTTACTTGTATTTAGGTTGAAGAAAACCAAGGAAAAGATTATTATTATAGCACTTTTTTTGGTACTAAATATTTAGTTTATCATTTTTCCAGTGTAAAGTTGAATTTGACAAAAAAGGTCACTTTTGCCAAAAATAATTATGCAATTGGGTAGCAATTACACAATTTTAATTCTGCAGGTAAGTGGTTAATGTAACATTATGTTCTTGACATCTTTGCTTCAGGAAGTTCAAAATGTTTTTCATTTGTTCTTTGCTCATCACAGCTTCAGGTGCCTGGGAATTCACCAAGACTGGGGAGAAAGCCTGATATCAAAAATATGTTAACAACAGATACTGCAGTTCCATCGGGAAATAGTATCCCCCTCACACCCCCAATAATCATCCACCCTGCTGTGGAGTCCATTTTGAACAGTGAAATCAGGGGACGCACAGAGAGTGGAAGTAAGATATTTTTTTGGTAAACAAATTGACATTAATGGGCTATGAACATTGATTGTAGCAATTTTTGTATTGGCATAAAGAGTATTAAAATTTGAGCAGTTTTTATTTTGGTTTAAAAATAACACTTTTGAATATGGCTGATGAAAGTTCTATTTTTTAATTATGCTAAATTTGTGATGTATGACTGTTTGGCTTCTATGCACTATATTAATTTTGTTTTCTTTGTGACAAAGGCCAGTGGCCTAGCTCATTTGAAATTAATTTAATTTAATTATCTTGTCACAGTTTCTGCCTTTGGTATTCAACCAATGGATGTGGCGACTGATGAGTCATGCGGAATTGCAGTCGATGAAGACAGTGCCAGCAGCTCCTTGGTAGACAGCATCTCATTCAACGATGGCACCTTATTCACACCAGCACCTGACACAAACAATACTATAAGTAATACAAGCCAAGGTAAGATAGTACATTTTCCCATCCATCTTAGCATGATTTTGTCCTTATACAATACAATACAATACAATACAATTTATTACAGTGCTCTAGGCCATCTGGCCTTTGTCACAAACATTAACGATAAAATTAAATGGTACATGATTGAGGTTCTTACAACAAACAATAATCAAAGAGAAAGAAACAAACGTCTTGCTTCCATTGCGTGTAAAATAAAGTGTGATAACTGCAAAAATAAGTATTTAGAACTAGCTGCTAATAAAATATTACATTTTGTTCTAGTTGCAGTCTGAAAGAAATATTTTGGGATAAATTTACAGCGGATTTCAGAAAGGGATGGACAAATTAGGAGAAAATGATATTCATCTCCAACTTCTTTCAAATTGCAAACCTGACAGAACCTCTGTTCATAGGTTATATTACAATAACGGCCTTCGTTGACTTCAATTTCAAGGCAAGCACATCTGATTTTGGATACCAACTTTTTAAACTTAAAAACATTATTGAATAATAGGTATGGCTCTGCATAGCTTTCTGTTTTAAATTGTGCATAACAACGCAAAGAACTTCTAGATTTAATATCACTCAACCAGTTCTGTCTATCTATATCAAAAACTCGCTGCTTAAAATTTTCATAGAAATGTGTAGTAATCCCTTCTCCCTGCCCTTCCCAAACATTACAAACCCAGTTTCATACAAAATATTTTTAACACACAGTCCCCATGATAGCACTCCTTTGTTTGCCAATATTCTTTGTTCTACATAACAATGAGTCTAATACCTGTCTTTATCAAGAATAAGAAGTCTTAACCAATATGTTATTTGTTTTAGTATTGTTTGACTTTTAAAGGAAAAGCGACCCAGCTCTCCCAGAGCTATAATATTTATGGCATTTGGTGGTATATAATTAAGACATGAGTCTGACATAATAGCAGAATGCAACGTTAATTTTCACACTTTACTGGAACTCTGGAGTGTGCCCCTGGGATGATGGGGTCATGGACAGAACCAACAGGGGCCACTGCCCATCTTTTCCTAGTGTAAGTGCCCCTTAAAATTTCTAAGATCATAGTACAGAACTATCCTTGCAAGCATTTATCATTTTATTGCATTGAAGACTCTTTTTTCCTGTTCCAGTAGAAATCTTAGATAAAGAAAACGTCTTCACTGGACTTTCGGCCCCCTTGCCCCAAATTGCTTCAACATGCGTTGGATTCCACAGTCACTCTGTGAATGTAGCCTATGTTCGTTTATCCGTTAAAAAACCATCAAGTTCTGAGTAACACAGACTTTGAAGTTTGAAGCAAGCTAATTTTGTGTCCGAGATATGATTAATCATGGCTCTAATCAAGTTAATTTTGAATTCATGCCAAATTTACACCCACTGCCAATCTAAACACTCACCCCATGTATCTGCCCTCCCCTGTTATGGGGTGGCATATGTCATTAACGTCTCTGAGTTACAAAATAAGTCACACCTACCATAGCAACGTGATAACTAAGTTAGGGAAAACAAACTTCAAATCCGCAATCGTGCATTACCAATACATTGACATTTAGATGTTGGCAAGGCCTGCCACAAGCTTTGATTCATTTATGGCACTTCTCCGGATCTTTAGAGTTTTTAGCAAATGGGATAAACAAAATTCAATTTGCTAACTGTTCTGGGTAAAAGCAATCAGATTTACAAAGCCTGTAAGCACAGTATTTGTTCACCATTTTGCTGTCATTCAGTCTGTGTGTGCAGAAATTTGTTTTGTACAGTAAGTTGCATTGACTACATAAGCGCGCACCACTAGCTAGCTGTACCAGTACCACGTAGGATGTTTGCCCCACTTAGTTACATGATTTGCCAGTTGAATATGACCAGACCTTAGAGTCTGATGAAATTCATGTGACTAAAATTTAGGACAACAATTTTAATGATTACAATTCTTTGCATATATTAAAGAAATATTCCCATGGATTATCATTTTTTCATATATGATAGATAGAGAAGAGAAAGTTTGTAGAAACAAAGTGGTGAAAAAACTATGTTAATATCTTATTCCGTTTAGAAGTTATAACAATTTAAAGAGTAAAAAAAATGCTCTTAAAATTATCTCATACAGTATATGTCATTCAGCTTGGTGATGTCATCAAGGCAATTCCAGCACAGTTCTTATGTATTTCTTATCAATTTAATTACACTTGTTTTACATTATTGAAAATCATTTTTTGTTCATTATAGAGATAGGGTGGAATATATAATTTACAAGAAAGCATTTTGTTTTTTTCATTTTTAAAGAAATACAAAAGTCGTTTTGTTGAAATTGTCTCTATGGCATCACAGATATTGCCAATAACTTACTTTTGTCCAAATTCAAAAATACTGTAAAATTTTATAACTTCTAAACGGAATAAGATATTAACATAGTTTTTTCACCACTTTATTTATCTAATTTTTCTATATCATACTGTATATGAAAAAAATGAAAAATCATTAAAATATTCCTTTAAGACATTGAGTCCCAGCATCGCGTATACGTGTCTATATTTTTTTCCTTTCACGTATACGTGACGGATATCATAGCATCAATTACATGGAATTTATTCAAATTGGTGGGGTACTTCCTTTTTTGTTTTGTAAAATTAATGTAAATAAACATTTTGTCTACCTATTTTCAAGTGTAGGAGTCGGTCATACTTACTTTCTGTTTTTGTAAGAAAGGGTCAAACACAGGACAAAAGTTTGTGAATGAAGTGAAGCGGAGATTTATATAGGCAATTTGCACACAAAATGGTGTTACTAGTTGGCCATCATCCGCCATTAGATAGTGACAATGAGTCTGATTTGGAGCCAGATTTGGTAGATTTTGATACGAACAGTGACAGCAAGAGTGATTTTGACAGTGATGAAAAAGAATTGACTATAAATAATGGTGATTTTTGGATCAACTTTAACATAGACAATGCAGATAAATAAGCTAAGTGGAGCGATGTTAAATTTGGAAAACCTTCCACGCTCTAAGGGAATTACACACTGTGTTAAGAATTATGCAAACCTTGATTAACAATAACTTGGTAAATTACAGGTGCTTTTGATGTAATTTAAAGACTATTCTTGTCCAAAAGTTGACGCTTTTTCTGTTGCATATTAAATCTACGTTTCACCTGTCCACTTGAGTGCAAACAATTCTCATTAACCTGCCCACTTGAGTGCAAAAAATTCTCATAAACCTGTCCACTTGAGTACAAACAATTCTCATTAACCTGTCCACTTGAGTGCAAACATTTCTCATTAACCTGTCCACATGAGTGCAATCAGTTCTCATTAACCTGTCCACTTGAGTGCAAACAATTCTCATTAACCTGTCCACTCAAGTGCAAACAGTTCTCAATAACCTGTCCACTTGAGTGCAAACAATTCTCATTGACCTGTCCACTTAAGTGCAAACATTTCTCAATAACCTGTCCACTTAAGTGCAATCAGTTCTCATTAACCTGTCCACTTGAGTGCAAACAGTTCTCATTAACCTGTCCACTTGAGTGCAAAACAATTCTCATTAACCTGTCCACTTGAGTGCAAACAATTCTCATTGACCTGACCACTTGAGTACAAACAATTCTCATTGACCTGTCCACTTGAGTGCAAACATTTCTCATTAACCTGTCCACTTGAGTGCAAACAGTTCTCATTAACCTGTCCACTTAAGTGCAAACAATTCTCATTAACCTGTCCACTTGAGTGCAAACAGTTCTCATTAACCTGTCCACTTGAGTGCAAACAATTCTCATTGACCTGTCCACTTAAGTGCAAACATTTCTCATTAAGCTGTCCACTTGAGTGCAAACAGTTCTCATTAACCTGTCCACCCGAGTGCAAACAATTCTCATTAAACTGTCCACTTGAGTGCAAAACAATTCTCATTAACCTGTCCATTTGAGTCCAAACAATTCTCATTAACCTGTCCATTTGAGTCCAAACAATTCTCATTAACCTGTCCACTTGAGTGTAAACAATTCTCATTAACCTGTCCACTTGAGTGCAAACAATTCTCATCAACCTGTCCACTTGAGTTCAAACAATTCTCATTAACCTGTCCACTTGAGTGCAAAACAATTCTCATTAACCTGTCCACTTGAGTGCAAACAGTTCTCATTAACCTGTCCACTTGAGTGCAAACAATTCTCATTAAGCTGTCCACTTGAGTGCAAACAATTCTCATTGACCTGTCCACTTGAGTGCAAAAGAATTTTCATTAACCTGTCCACTTGAGTGCAAACAAGTCTCATTGACCTGTCCACTTGAATGCAAACAGTTCTCATTAACCTGTCCATTTGAGTGCAAACAATTCTCATTAACCTGTCCACTTAAGTGCAAACAATTCTCATTAACCTGTCCACTTGAGTGCAAACAATGCTCATTGACCTGTCCACTTGAGTACAAACAGTTCTCATTAACCTGTCCACTTGAGTGCAAACAATTCTCATTAACCTGTCCACTTGAGTGCAAACAATTCTCATTAACTTGTCCACTTGAGTGCAAAACAATTCTCATTAACCTGTCCACTTGAGTGCAAATAATTCTCATTAACCAGTCCACCCGAGTGCAAACAATTCTCATTAAACTGTCCACTTGAGTGCAAAACAATTCTCATTAACCTGTCCATTTGAGTCCAAACAATTCTCATTAACCTGTCCATTTGAGTCCAAACAATTCTCATTAACCTGTCCACATGAGTGCAAACAATTCTTATTAATCAATCTCCTGATTTTGTTTTTTTGTGGTATTCACAGAGATTTCTCCCACCTCGTCGGATGAACAAACCTCAGAGCAAGCAGATAGTCTTTCAGGGAAGAGCAATCAGATGCCAAGCACCACCACCGCCGCCACTTCAGCCATGGTCAGTGGAGCAGAAGTCAATACCAGTGACAACTCAGAGGAACATAAAGATGCAACAGATGGTGCTGGAATGTCCATTCCTGTGGTCAAGATGACCAAATTGACCACAAGCAAGCAAAGGAAAATGAAGGATATATTCACCTCATTCTTTGATTCATCCGCTGCAAATCAAATTTGTTTGCCATTGTGAGTAATAATAATAATGGAATAATGTCTTTACTTATAGCATAAACTATGTAAGTCCTGATATGGATTAAGTAAAAAGTGTATCAACCCAATTATGCCAAAGGGGCACAAGTTTGAGGTCAATGGCAACAGCGCTGTCAACACAGGAAGTTTACCCCCAGGCCCTGTATTGTAGGGGACCAAGCCATGGGGAGCCCTTAAAAAGAATTACCAGTGGCCACAAAAGCTGATGACTTTTTTTATGCTTTTTAAAATTTGTGGGGGGTGGGTCCCCCTTTTCTAAAAAATCCTGGATCTGTCAGTGTTTTAAACAGATGTGTAATTAAAAGAGGTCCATGTGTACAAGAATTCTCCGGGCCCAAATTGGCTCTCGGCGGCCCTGAATGGCATTGGTAGTGTGTGTCTGGTCCGTCCCTACAAAACTTTTTTGACATGCAACATTTGCACCAAACCTCCGCAATGTGGAACAGCTGCCCCAACAACAACAATATACCCTACCACGAACGATGCTTAAAGAGTGCCATTACCTTTGTTTAAAATAGTTGGAAAGAACTTTCTTTCACTTTTAGATGAAATCCGTACTTTTCTTCAGTTGATATTTTATGAAACGCATGAAAAAAAGAGGTTGTACGTCACAAATAAGCAGAAAATATTCATACTTAGCTCCTAGAATTAAACAATGTGTAAAATGGTCAATTTTCAGTTGATTTTGGTGACATCACTTTAAAGAGACAGAAACTAATATTTCCTTTTACGTCTGTAGACCTTTAAAGCGTATTCTCCGACTGACTCTCTAATTCATTTTGATACAACAAAAGATATATAATGTGATCTTGTTTTTTTTCTCCTTTTACACGTCTTTGTTTATTTTTATCAGTTTTGTATTGCTTTCCTTGTCAGCCCACCTCATGAACATTACCTTCTAATTCCACCTTGCCACCGGATGCCAATCATCGTTTATGACAGAGAACCAAGTTCCATCATAGCATATGCCCTCAGGTATAAACCATTTCTTTGACTTTATATGATGCTTCCATGCATTAGCGGGATTTAGGGATGGCTAGGGGGATACTGTAAGTCCAAAACCCTGCTCATGCACATGTTTCACATTTGAAATAAAAAAAAAAGAATTTAAAAAAATGCAATATTTTCCTTTAAAATTTCAAATCAAAACAGATTTGAACACCAAAATTAAGTGTGAAAAGTAACTTCCCTCTGAAAAAGTAGAACAACCTTTAATAATGTATCAATTTGACAAGGTGTGTTTGTGACAGGATAATCCACAATGCAAGTTAGGGGTGTGTCCTATCTCATCCAATCAATCACATTGCATAAAACAAACCTAGCTGCACATGAAATTGGTTTACCTATTTACAGGTATTATATAACACCCTTGGTCTCAACACATACATTTTCTAATTTTTCTTGTCGTAAAAGTTGATGAAATATTATTTATTTGGCCAAACTCTAGTGAACATGAGCCCATTTTGTTTGAACTTGTTTTGCATTTTCACCTTTGAGGATTTGAGATGATTAGAAAATGTATTATTGTACAAAATAAATCTTGAGAACAAAGCTCATTGTGTAATTTTGTAAACCAAAGCAAGGCTGTCTATTCAGGCTTATTGCTTTTTGTTCAGTTCCGTATGGATAAGATTGTGAAAACTGTTAGTACCCTGAATAGGAAGGGTCACCTTCTAGGGGGACAGGAAACCCCAAAAAAAAAAAAAAAAAAAAAAATTTCCTGCTTACAAGCAGAAAAATTGCACTAGTAAATTAAGTTTCCAAACATTGCTGCTTAATTGAGAAATCTTCAATTTTTGTAACATGTTGCCAAATTTTTCAAATTTTACCAATTTGACATTGTACCATTTGTTTCAATTTTGTGATCAAATTTTTCAAATTTTACTTCCCAACCAGGAAAAAATAGCATGGAACCAGGAAGGTGAAATCCTCTCAGGATTCCTCTCTGAAACTCACTCAAGTTGATTTTATTTTCTTAACTGCATCAGCTCTGAGAAGTACAAGACTGACTTGCAGGACCTAGAAGAAGAGAGATTGACCCGACAGACTCCACCCTGCTCTGGGTCCTCCACCCAGCCTGGGAGCCGGGCATCATCAGGAAGATCTAGTCCTGTGTCCATGGGCAAAAACAGTGAAATTGGCCCAGATAGTAAGGATACTTCAAAGGGGAGATCTAGAAGTAAGATTGATCATAGTTTAAGTAACATAAGGTAACATAAAAGGTTAAGAAGGGTTAGGTCACCACAAAATGAAAATACAGAAAAAATAAACAAATTGACAACCTTTAAACTATATCAGGAGGATCTAAAAACAAAGAACGAGCTTCAATCTGATGACAAATTATCCTGCAGTGTAGTCAAATTAGCATAACTAAATTTGTGATTAAAACTGCAGAGATTATAATCACTACCCCCTATCATACTTCCACATACCCCACATACCACATACTAACCATACTAACCATACTATCTTCACTAGATGACGAAGAGTGAACACACAATTACAATGATGGTGTTGTCACCTGCATATTCGGTTATGATAGTAACAATGCTATCACGAAACGCTCAATATGACCGGACGAGAACACAGGTACGACGTACGGACAGACATAACATCGACAACCAAGTCAATGTCCACGGCCTTTGATAACTAGTTGTGGTGCACTGGCGGATCTTCACCACCAAAAATCAAATCTAGACAATACCACTTGCTGAGTGAAACAGCTGTCAAGTACTTCCCAGAAAATCCTTCTCATGTGGACCACAAGGAGTTCAATCAATATCTGAAAAATTGAAATCCCCAAAACCACAACCATGAAGCAATATCTTTTCTTAGGAGATATGGTCCATCAATCATTCACAGTTGATGCATATTATTACCTCAGGCATTATGATACACAGCTATTTCTATCACCAGTTTGAAAACAAACTTTTCCCACTAAGACATCTAACACAGATGAGTGATTTCAATCACACGACGACGACGAGTGAACACACAATTACAATGATGGGGTTGTCGCCTGCGTATTCGATTATGAAAGTAACAATGCTATCACGAAGCATTTAATACGACCCGGACAAGAACACAAGTACGACGTATGGACAGACATAACATTGACAACCAAGTCAATGTCCACGGCCTTTGATAACCAGTTGTGGTGCACTGGCATGTCTACCCAACCCAGGCTTGAACCCAGGGCCTCGTGGTCTGTAGACAGGTGTGATAACCACTACACCACAGTTGGTAGACACAAAAGTGTCTTGATTATTCAGCTCTGGCTTTGTGTAATCTTATACACACAAATAGCCTTGGGCTACTTGGCTGTGGCATGCATGGGAATGGCAGATAAACAATCATTGTTTGGAGAGGAAACACAATACACTGAACAGGAAGACGGGTTGGTAATTGTCATACCTGAGTTTTCAGGATTAATTCAGGTGTCGGGTGAAGGTAGGCTTAAAGAGAAACTTTTCGGCATGCGCGAACTGTCAAACAATTTTTGACTACTTATTTCTCAATCCTGAGATTCAGGATATGTATAAGTACTTCAACCTTGAAAGGTTAAAAGATATCAAAATGACAACAAGGATTTATGCTTTCATATTTAGTGTTCCCTATTCAAATAAAATTTCAGAGGTTTAGTTTAAAGAAACAAAGAAGAGATCTGCCAAAAAAAAAGTAACATGGTAATGGGAAAAGCTTTAGGGGCCCTGCACAGTATGAAGTTCTCGATTGGTGTATGTGTCATTATTTTGAGTGGTATTGCTTCAAGATATTTTGTTATTCAATTATTATTGAGTGGATGTCCATCAGTGATATCTCATAGCATTATGCAATATTTACGTAAAGTTTGTTAAGAAAGTTAAATGAACTATATATTTTCAAGTTTCTTTTGTTATTTACAGTACCCAAAAAATTTCTAAGATTTTGTTTAGAATTATTCAAAGCTAACACAAATTAATACATTACATGTTTTTTATAATTAGATGTTACTGCAAATAACTAAAAACCAATACTATAATTTCATCCCATACTATAACATCACCATTGGCATATTTTGTTGTAGAATATTCAAGAACAATGCTTTCCTACTTTTGGAGCAAAAATCCAAATTCGGCAAGCTTGGCTTCCAAGAGTAAAGAGGCAGGTCCGTCCCCGTTAGCAGACCCAGACGACAACTCGTCAACTTTCGATGAGTGTGACATTGGCTCATATACAAATATTGATAAGGGTACTTCTGCTTTCTTTCATTTTATCATCCTTTTTGTTCTTTTTGACATCTAATACTAACAATATTTTTCATTTTTCTCAGTCGGAAAGTGAGGGCACCATGGGAATAACTTTTGTCTAACTTTTTGTACTTGTGTCATTGAAAAATAAATTAAAGGATTGGTTCCGGGGTCAAGCAAGTCTATCTTATATGAAACAGGACTTAAAAGAAACAAAATGGTGAAGAAAGCATTTAGAAATCTTATTCTGTAAAGGAGATATCTAAGTTTGAAGTTTGGTATCATTTGTGTAGAAACGACTGAAATCAGACTAGTTGTGATGTCGTAGCCTCAGCTTTCTCAAAATCTTTATGTTTTCTATCAAGCGTTCAAAAATCTTAATCCATTAAGGAGATATCTTAAGTTTAAAGTTTGGTATCATTTGTGAAGAAACAACTGAAATCAGAAGAGTTGTGATGTTATAGCTTTAGATTCATCTAAGTCTTTAGGTATCATATCATATTTGTTCTGCGAATTTGTGGCTTAAAAACTATGGAATGTCAAAAAAGTAGTAAATCTGAATCCAGGAAGGGTATTTATAATATACAACCAGAAGAAAGTTTGGGGAATAATAATTTAAATAGTGAAAAAATTAATTAAACTTTGTTTAAAATACATTAACAATTGTTAACAATGTGAAGATGAAGATGCCAACTTTCCATAGTACACTTGCTACACCCGTCATTTCTACACAGATAAGACAGAGCTTTAAACTTTATTATCTCTTTAACAGAATAAACATTTTTTCTACCTATGCTTTGTCCCCACACAAGAATGCTTTGTTCCCACACAAGAATGCTTTTCCCTCACTCAAGAATGCTTTGTCTCCCACACAGTAACTTGCTTTGTCGGCGACACAAGAATGCTTTTTCTCCCACACAAGTAAACAATTGCCCACTTAGTAAACAATTTTTTGGTGTAAAACTATCACAAGTATTTCTTGTGATCAAAATAGGTCATACTTTCCTCATAAGTGATTATCAGTGGTGATGCTATGGGGATTTTCCCCTTCCACACGAAAATGCTTTTGCACCCATATGAGAATGCTTAGTTCTCCACACAAAAATTATTTGTCCCCCAAACAATAATGCTTTGTCCCCTGATAAAATTGCTTTGTCCCCCAAAAAGAATGCTTTGTCCCACACAAGAATACTTTTCCCTCACACAAGAATGCTTTGTCTCCCACACAGTAACTTTCTTTGTCCCCCTACACAAGAATGCTTGTCTCCCATACAAGAAAGCTTCGTCTACCATACAAGAATGCTTTGTCCCTATACAAGAATGCTTCGTTTCTTATACAAGTATGTTTTGTCCCCACACAAGAATGCTTCATCTCCCATACAAGAATGCTTAGTCTCCTTTAAATAATGCTTTGTCCCACACACAAGAACCTACACAAGAATGCTTCGTCTCCCATACAAGAATGCTTTGTCCCCACACAAGAATTCTTCACCTCCTATACAATAATGCTTTGTCCCCACACAAGAGTGCTTCTTCTCCCAAACAGGAATGCTTTGTCCCCAACACAAGAATGCTTCGTCTCCCATACAAGAATGCTTCGTCTCCCATACAATAATGCTTCATCTCCAATTCAAGAATGTTTTGTCTCCTATACAAGAATGCTTTGTCCCCCACACAAGAATGCTTCGTCTTCCATACAAGAATGCTTCGTCCCCCATGCAAGAATGCTTCGTCTCCCATACAAGAATGCTTCATCTCCCATACAGGAATGCTTTGTCCCCCACACAAGAATGCTTCTTCTCCCACACAATAATGCTTCATCTCCCATACAAGAATGCTTCATCTCCCATACAAGAATGATTTGTCCCCATACAAGAATGCTTCACCTCCCATACAAGAATGCTTTGTCCCCACACAAGAATGCTTCGTCTCCCATACAAGAATGCTTCGTCTCCCATACAATAATGCTTCATCTCCCATACAAGAATGCTTCATCTCCCATACAAGAATGCTTTGTCCCCACACAAGAATGCTTCGTCTCCCATACAATAATGCTTCATCTCCCATACAAGAATGCTTCATCTCCCATACAAGAATGCTTTGTCCCCCATACAAGAATGCTTCATCTCCCATACAAGAATGCTTCATCTCCCATACAAGAATGCTTTGTCCCCACACAAGATCGCTTCGTCTCCCATACAATAATGCTTCACCTCCCATACAAAAATGCTTTGTCTCCCATACAAGAATGCTTTGTTCCCACACAAGAATGCTTTGTCCCACACAAAAATGCTTCACCTCCCATACAAAAATGCTTGTCTCCCGTACAAGAATGTTTTGTCTCCCATACAAGAATGCTTTGTCCCCACACAAGAATGCTTCATCTCCTATACAGGAATGCTTCGTCTCCCATACAGGAATGCTTTGTCTACCACACAAGAATGCTTTGTCTCCCATACAAGAATGCTTTGTCCCCACACAAGAATGCTTTATCTCCCATACAGGAATGCTTCGTCTCCCATACAGGAATGCTTCGTCTCCCATACAGGAATGCTTGGTCTCCCATACAGGAATGCTTCGTCTACCATACAAGAATGCTTCGTCTCCCATACAGGAATGCTTCATCTACCATACAAGAATGCTTTGTCCCCACACAAGAATGCTTCATCTCCCATACAGGAATGCTTCGCCTCCCATACAGGAATGTTTTGCCTCCCATACAAGAATGCTTTGTCCCCACACAAGAGTGCTTCATCTCCCATACAGGAATGCTTCGTCTCCCATACAGGAATGCTTCGTCTTCCATACAGGAATGCTTCGTCTACCATACAAGAATGCTTCACCTCCCATACAAGAATGCTTAGTCTTTGCTTTGTCCCCACACACAAAAATGCTTGTGCTTGCTTATGCATATTAGTTTGAGCATTTTCAGATGTTCAGGAGCAATTTTTTCTGTTTTGTATCCTATCATGTAGCAAGGGGTGTGTCAAGGGAGTGTGGCAATGGAGTGTGGCAAGGGAGTGTGGCAAGGGAGTGTGGCAAGGGAGTGTGGCAAGGGGTGTGGCAAGGGGTGTGGCAAGTAAGTGTGGCAAGGGAGTGTGGCAAGGGAGTGTGGCAAGGGAGTGTAGCAAGGGAGTGTGGCAAGAGGTGTGGCAAGGGAGTGTGGCAAGGGGTGTGGCAAGGCTTATGGACTATATTTTAAGCAGCAGCAGAACATTGTTTAGCGTAGTCTATTCACATTTCCAGCATTGAACCATACCATATTGTTTCATCCATCTAGTTAATGATACAAGTCACATAATTTGTTTTGCAATTCAGCACCACTTGCATCAATTTGTATGCAACGGTTCTGTATTAAAAGGCTATGATAAACATATTACTTACCTAATTAGATATCTGAAACTGACAGAGACAACTATGATTTTGCTTTCACATTTTTTAACATGCTTGATCTGGGATTGTTTCTGTAGATGATTTTGATTTCGATGGTGGCCAATATCAAGAAACTTCCCCACACATTCTGCTTCGTAAGTACAAACTACCATAATCAGCCAATTTTAATACAATTGTTTGTCATATATTAAGCATGTCATTTATGTCTCTACGTAATGTGTTGTGGTTTGATCTGAATTAAGCTATGTTATTTATGTTCGGAGCAAAATATGAACTATTTTGACTTCCTCCTATATTTTTTTTCCCCTGATTAATGAATATTTATTTTACACAAAAGTACTAGTTCTACTGCATTTGCATATATTAATGTAAATTCATTTGATGTTAAAATTCAAGTACCTAGGGGACAGTTTTATCAGGCAGGATTTTTTTGTAATCTATACAGTTACTACTCTTTAGTTCATGTATTGAAAAGCAGAAGAATTTTGACAATAGAGATGTTTCAACTGACGCCATGAGGTCACATGACTTTGTTTACATCGCCATTTTGTAGGAAAGACTGCCGTTTGCTGTACACCTAATTAAGTTTGCATGGCGTTATATAAGATTACTCTTGTAAGTAGTATGCCGGAATCTTGCTGTACAATTGGTTGCACTAACTGATAGACTTGTTTTTAATCCACTGATTAAGATTACTTGAAGTACTTGGAGGGTGATTATTTCTTTAAGATAACATTTTATATTAGAAATTTAATTCATTTGGCCAGTTCATTTTAACCAGCTTATATTATAGGCCCAGCATGTGTTTTACATGCCCAGCGCATATTTTCATCACCAGCGCATGCTCGCGCATGTTTTAGATCTAAAGAGAAAATCTTGTCTCGAGAAGTTGCTAGAGGCGCTGCCGGTATTTCGCATAATAATAGTAATGTCACTTCCACGACCATTATTGATTGGTTTTACAGTGTTTGCAAACATTTACACCAAACCAAAAACATTGAATTGTATCACAAATTTCTGTGCACATTAACATTTCCTGGCCTTTAAATTTCCACAATGTGTTGTTCTTTTTGTCCCTTCACAGAATTTAATGATTCATCCAACTCACACTTCCTGTGCCGTGTTTATTATGCAAATGAGTTCGAGCGATTTAGGAGATAGTCTTTCCTTCCGGAGAGGATACCTTTATACGAGCTTTAACGAGATGCAGAACTTGGCATGCCAGGGGCGGAAAATCAGGATCAAATTTCTCAAAACTGAAGGTATCTTTTTTTGATTTGAGTTGCAACAAAATGTAAATAACATAACAAGATGACAGGCTAAGAAGGTTTAGTACACCCGTCAACCCAATGTTGACTTTGAAATTGTGAACAGAAACAGAGCTTGCCATCCACTCAGGAAAACCATTCCACTCATTAACAACGTTTTGAGAAAAGCTATATTATATAAAAGTTCTCAATTTTTTTTTATTTAGAATGAAGATGCTAATCAATGACAAATGATATAATAAATGACTGATATGTGCAAGTTGGGATAGGGAGTGATTGCAAAAACCCTAGTGAGCTTAACGTGGCAATCACTCCCTTGGCTATAAAGAAAGCAAACCACATACATACGATGGTTACTAAAGTTACTTAATACAGTTACTACCCCCTCCTCAGTTCCCTTAACACATCTACTTATTTAATTAACTGCAAATTATATTAACATATATAAAATAAATTAACTTAGGAGGCTCCATAGTCCCACTCCCCTGCCCCACACACAATCACCCCAACCCCACCCCAGTAACACAACCCTAAAAAGGAATAAGGAAAAAGAATAAATTAATATGTGCTTATGAAGTACTTCTTTAGATAATTCTTTAACTTGGATATAGAACGAAAAGTTTTATCATGTAATTGCAGGGAATTCCAGACATGTACTGATTAATTTCTTAAGTTCTTTTGGGCCTTATTACTATTGCAGGGAAAAGCATGAAAGTCATTTGTTGTCAGGTATTGTAGCTGTGAATCTGGTTATTTTAGGTTTTAAAACTTTTAACTTGTGGGGTATACTACTGTTATTACATCTACACACAAATGAAGCAATACTTAGATTAATAAGGTCTGATAACTTGAGTAAGTCGAGAGAAGAGAATAACGGACTATTGTAATCATACGGATCACAGCCAGCTATGTGGCTGGATGGCTTTCTTTTGCAACAACATCAGTTTGTGTAGGTTAGATTTGTTTGTACCTAACCAAACAATATGAGAGATGGGGTAATATTAAACTAAAGTAAACAATGCAAAATACTTGTAGGCAATAAATGTTTAAGCTTAGATAGGATTCCCACACTTTTTGCAAGAGATAAAGAAATAGCATTTTGGACCATGATAGTTTGGAATCTATTAGGACATCAAAGAATCTTATTTTATCTGTGCGAACAATAGGTTTACCATTAAGTTAAATATTAAAATCAAAATCATGATGGCAATTACCAAACACCATGTAATTTGTCTTGGCAATAATTAAAGATAATTTATTTGCATTGAACCAGTCATGAAATTTGTCAAGTTCAGTACATATGTTTTCTTCTAACCTTTTGGAATTTTCATCAGAGAAGAATATATTTGTTGCATCAGCAAATAACACAAGAGATGAAGTAGTAGATACTTTACATATATTATTCATATATATTATAAACATCAATGGGCCAAGGATTGAGCCTTGTGGGACTCCACACTTGATATCTAAAGGTTCGGGAACATGCACCATTGAAAAGACTAAAATTGTTTTCTATTGTGTAGATAGCTATAGAATCACGACAGACTTGTACCTCATGTTCCGTAATGAGACAGCTTGGATATAAGGATGCCATGATCAATAGTGTGGAATGCCATTGAAAAGTCTAAGAAAATACCAACTGTAGTAAGCTTTTTATCTAAAGCATCATATTTTATCAATTGCATCATTTCTGGATATACCTGCATGAAAACCATACTGAGCATCAAATAAAATATTATGCTTATTTAAGAAGTCTTAACAGTCTTTTGTAAACAATACAGTTTTTCCTGATAGGTTTATGCATTAATATGTAATGCATTAGTTTATTGAATTGTTGATATTTTCCAATCATTTGTCTTTATGAAAAGCTCAATTTTTGTCAAGTCTTGTCAAATTTTCTTCTCCTACTTGTTTTCTCATTGTTTTGTTTGATCAGATGATCGTTTTGTTCTGAAGGAAATCTCAAGTGCAGAATTCCAGTCATTTTTGGAGTTTGCTCCGAAATATCTGAAATATGTAGAGACTGCCCTTCTTGAACAGGTAAGGTTTGAGGACAACTTCTGCTTTGCTAAAAATAGCATAAAATTATTTTATTAAAATAGCATAAATTTATATTTTATTAATACATTCTTAGAAGAGGTGTCTTAAAAATTTTGTGCATGGTTTTTGATATATTTGAAACCTATACCTCATTGTCTATTCTTAAACTGATCAATTTAAAGGTTTAATGGTGAGCTGTCAGTGGCAGTGCTATCGAGGACAAGGGGGGCATTTGTCCAAGATTCCTTACCTCCTTCTCCCCTTTCCCCCAGTAAATTTTGTAAAGGGGACATATTTTGTCCAATATAGGCTTACTATTGAAATATGAACAACTGAATGCACATTTTCCCCATGAGACAAGGCTTCTCCCTTTCTTGCCCCTACCTGGCATGAAATCCTGGCGCACCATTGGTGGGGAGATTTGTTCATCTTGTATGATAGAGGGCGATAAGAGGAACAGCGTAACAATATTTGTTTCATGCATGATATGATTTGATTTTTACCATGGATGTTGCAAAGGGGACTGAGGGGGTTGTATGACCCCCCCCTCCCATAGCCCCCTAACCAAAATAAAAGAATGAGAAGGTCCAGAAAATATGCTATTTGTATTTGCTACCCTGTTATATTCTACATCCAAACAGAGTTGACAAAACTTTAAAAAATGTTTTAGGCCATCAATCATCTCCCTCCTTCAGCACAAAAGGTTGTCTACATCCCTACAAGGATTTCATAAGTTTTGTTTTAATATGATTGATGCGAAATGTCTACATTGTAAGAATAATGTAACACTCAGAGAAAGATAGTATCTTACACAAATGATATTAGCTATTTTCCTCAGATTTGTTCTTGCAACATTTTTATTTGAATTGTATTGTTCATTATTTCTGCTTACAGAAACCAACAATATTATCCAAAATACTTGGCTTCTTCACGGTCGGGTACAAGAATTCAATCACAAACACAGCACAGAAACTCCACCTCGTGGTTATTGAAAACTTATTTTACAAGAAAAAGATCGTCAAACGATTTGATCTGAAAGGATCAGTGAGAAACAGACATGTCAAGACGTCAGACAAAGAACAGGAGGAAAACGTTCTCATGGACGAAAATCTTTTAAAAGGTTTGTTTAATTTTCTCAGTTGAAAAACAAGGGCAAGTCTTTTTCACGAAGTAATAGGAATTTTTAGATAACACAGGTCTAATTTTAACACTCGTGCCATTGCAAAAGTACTTAATATGGCATTAGAAATAATATGGTTGATTTGAACATTTACATCAAAAGTTAACAATACCTTCACATGCACGAAAAGTGTGTTTAAATATTCTAGAGACTCCAGACTGATACACCCTCATATTTCAGCTGAGTGCTCCTTTAACAGTGCGTGATATGTGCCAAAGAGGATACCGTTTGAAATATCTCCATCGGGATATGGTATCCCAAATGAGATATCAAAACTGTCATCATATCATGCAGGTTTCAAATTGCGCTTTCTCTTTTCATAATTTATGCATGATTAATAAAAGTCCAATTTCAATTTTTAACTAAAAGTCTGTTTTACAGAAACTTTTGATCTATCAACATTCACATTTTCATTACAGACCTTCCACTTGCTTTCACCAGTTTTGCAATGCTTTGATGAATATTGCTAATCCCTGGTGAAATAAAGAAAACTATCTAGGGCTTTAATAAATATTCATAACTTGATGCGGAAATTCCCCTATTTGTGCGCAAGCCATTTGAATAATTTATTTTCAGAGCACTGAACTATTCAGGTTGATATCCCAATTGGGATATATTTGATATCCCCTATGGGATATTATATCTCGTTTTAGATATCAATGTAGACTAAGATGCAGCTATATCTCGATTGGGAAATAGTATCCCGATTGGCTCTTATGCTGCACTGTTTAATGGGCACTTGACTTTTGATTTTTGTCCCTGTGTTTTATAAGCAGCAAAAATGGCATCTAAAAAGCTTTTATCATTTCCAAGATCTAAGCAATTTAAGTTTTACCAGGAGGCAGCCATTTTGTTTGAAACAAGGTCGTTGACAACATCATATACACTGTCCTAAATTAAAATACAATGTTTTCTCTAAATACATTTTGGTAAAAGTAGGTTGAATTTAATTCTTATTTTTATCATAAATGCAATGTTTAATTTGCATGCCAAAAATATTTTGTCAATAGTAAATTTTATGAAATACCACACATGAAGATGATGATGAGTGAACACACAAAATGTTTTGTTGGTTATGATAGTAACAAATTTTATGAAATACGGACAGACATAACATCGACAACCAAGTCAATGTCCACGGCCTTTGATAACCAGTTGTGGTACACTGGCGAAATACCACACAAAACAAAAGCTGTCTTTTGGGACAGCCCAACTTCGCAGTCACAAAAGTTGTTAAACCAGTCAGGTTTAAACCCCTCACTCCTGATCTATTTTGATTTATTATGCTGAGCATGAAACAAAAGAACAGAAGGTCCCATTTTATGAAAGTCTTTGGTATCAACCAGGAAACAAAAGTGAGACTCACTGGCTGAAAAGCGGGACGGGCTGCGGTGCTCTACCAACTGAAGTAACCAACCAGTTGCATTTTCAGTGAAAAATAATTCAATCAATAATCAATGTGTATACATCTGTAGCAAATATTGTCTCTTGGTATTCATAGAGGGAATCTAAATTGGTTAAGTTGGCAAAAATCCTTCAAGAGGGATCTGGAAGTATTGACAATGACTCACATTTTGACTATGCCAAATAAAGGTGATTAACCACCAACATTGTTGACTTGAGTCACTGACTTGGGTTCTTCACTCTAATCGCTTTATTGGTTTCGATGCTTATAGCATAAGGAACCTATGCAGTCATGCTGGCGTGTGTATGTGTGTGTGTATATGATGATGTGTGCCTGTGACAGCAAGCTTGTAAGCACAATATCTAAAGAATGATACACTGGATTCATGTCATACAGTATGTGGTACACAGACAGCCCACGGTCTGTAGATGTGCCCTATTCTTTTTGGTGTTGATGTCGTGCATATCAATGAGTAGGCGGGGCTTAATGTAAAACTTGAAACGTTCATATTTTAACAACCGAATGTCTGTTTTGTTTCATATTTGGTATAATTATGATGCTAGCTAGTGTGCACATGTTCGTGGTTTAAAAACATTGAATTTCATTAATATGCATAGTGGGTGGGGCTTAATATGATTTTGCTGAAAAGAGCTTGTAAGCACAGTATCTGAAGAATGGTAACCTTGATTCTTGTCACATTTGGTACACAAATAGCCCATGATCTGTAAATGTGCCTTAATGTTTTTGGTGCTCATGTCATGCATATTAATGAGTAGGCAGGGTCTTAATGTAAAACACTTAAAGTGCTCATGTCTTAACAACAACCGAATGTCTGTTTTGTTTCATATTTTGTATAATTATGTTGTGAGCTAGTGTATATATGTTTATTATATAAAATGTTGAATTTCATTAATATGCACAGTGGGCAGGCCTTAATATGAATTTGCTGAAAAGTGCTGGTAAACACAATATCTAAAGAATGATAAATTATGTCATATGTGATACACAAATAGCCCATGGTTTGTATATATGTGTCCTATTAGTTTTGGTGCTGATGCCATGCATATCATTAAGTCGGCCAGGCTTAATGTAAAAATCATCAAATTCTTGTATTTTAATAACTTCATGTTTGTTTTTATTCATACTTGGTATAATTAAATTGTTATCAAGTGTATACATATTCATGGTGTAACATAGTTGAATATCATTAATATACATAGTGGGCGGGACTTGGTTTTGTTAAAAAGAGCTTGTAAATACAGTACCTCGAGGACAATACATTGTAACAGATCATACATGTATGTGGTACACAGATAACCCATTCAAAGTCTATCTTATTGTTTGTGGTGCTAATGTCATGCATTTTACTTAAAGTAGGGTGGGGGCAAAATATAAAATCTTGAAAAAATGTCAACAGGTTCTGTTTTATTGATGTACCATGTACATGGTGAGCATAGCTTATGAATATATGTTATTTAGCATATTTCATTATATGCAATGCCAGTTAGTATAAAGCTTAAGCATCAACCAACAATGAAAGAATACATCGGGACCACTAAACATGTTGGTTTTCTGGGTTTTTTACTTGACATGCTGGCAAATGACTTGTGACTTGACTTGACTTGCCAACATGTGAATTGACTTGACTTTACAAAATATGACTTGGTTACAACTGTTTTAACCAATTAACTTTTTCTTCCCTACTTAGATGTCGTCAGCTCACCATTGTATATCAGGTCCCACAGTAAAGCCATCCTTACACAAGCCATTGACGAGGATACAAAGTTTCTTGCTTGCCATCTGGTTATGGATTACTCATTGTTGGTGGGGTTGGATGAAAACACGGAAGAACTTGTGGTTGGAATTATTGGTATGTAGTGATCTTTGGTGAATAAATTTGGCTTTAGAGTTGCTAAAAGCTAAATCCATCTGAGCCATTAGGCTCATTGAGCCGGTGCTTATCCCCGGTTTCCATAAGCGGATGAGAGTACAATACTCCCCTTGGCCAGTCCATCTCAGATTAACTCCCCAGCAGTGCTGGTACTCAATTTACAGCTGAGTGGATTGAAGCAAGTAGAGTAAAGTGTCTTGCTCAAGGACACAATGCAGCGCTCATGACAGGAATCAAACTCTGTATCTCTCCAATATGAGCATTACGCCTTAACCACTGAGCCACAGCACCTCTTAATGGATTCTTAAAGGGTTTAGGGTTGGGTGAGGTAAAAAGGATTAGAGGCAGGTTGTTTGTAATGATCCTCCCCCAATTGGGAACTCGGCAACAACCTCATATTAGGTCACCATGCCAATCTGGCAATGCCAGTTTCTGAATTTGGATAAAAGTGGATGAGTACCGGGATTTCACCCTCCTTTATTTAAGAAGTGATCAGGGAACCAGGTAGAGGGTGAGGAACCCTACCTTTGGGACTGCCATATAACGTCCTCATTTGATGGACGGTGAGCTTACTTACCCAGCCGATATACAAGCAGCTTAGGCTATCCTTACTAATCCCATATCAATTATGCTCTTGCTCTGCTTCAAATTTTATTAAACTGATTAATGATGATGATGATGATGATGATGATAATGATTAATGATGATTAATGATTATGATGACAATGATGACGACGAACGACGACAATGACGGACAGTTAAAGATTTTGCTTAAAGCTTTCATAACTTATGAATGATGTACATTCATGTGACTTGGCATAGTAGTAGAGGCTATGGGTACTGTTCAAATGAGGATGATTAGGGCTTGTGTGTGCATACTAATTAGCTTATTTGCATAACAATTAGAATATTTGTATCTATGATGTCTTAAATTAAAGCAGGAGTGGGGATTTTGTTTACACAATTGATCATATATGTGAAGAGCATTGTCTACACTTAATGGTGAGGTGTAATGTGCATATTAATTAGGTTATTTGCATAACAATAGACTGTCATAGAAATGTTTAAATCTGAGATGATAACTTGGTACTGGATACAGTTGTAGGTGGCATTAGTACTGTTCAATTAAACATGATTAGAGGGTTGTGTGTGCATACTAATTAGCTTATTTGCATAACAATGAAAATATTTGTATCTATGATATCTCTTAATATAAAGTGGGAGTGGGAATTTTGTTTACACAAATGATCATATATGTGAAGAGCATTGTCTACACTTAATGGTAAGGTGTAGTGTGCATATTAATTAGGTTATTTGCATAACAATAGACTTTCATACAATATTAACCTGCGATAATATCTTGGTTCGGTGGTAGAGGGCATTGCTACTGTTCAGTTGAGCATGACTGGGGGATTGTGTGTGTATACTAATTAGCTTATTTGCATAGCAATGAAAATATTTCTATCTGTCGTAGCTCTTGAATTAAAGTAGGTGTGGTGATTTTGCTTAAACAAATGATCATACAGTATATGAGAAGAGCATTGTTCACACTTTATGGTGAGGTATAGTGTGCATATTGATTAGGTTATTTGCATAAAGATAGACTTTGCTGCAAAATGTTTGACCCGAGATCAAAAATATATGGCAGGCGAGACTTGCTACCTTCACATTTCTAGTTTTGTTATGATATTGATATTCCTGGCATGAGTAGGAATCAAAATGTTTGTTCTGCCATGAATAAAGAAGCAAATAAAAGTTTCCTCCCTTTTAAAGAATTTTAAATTAGGGGTTTGGGAAATATAAACAATAAGCAGAATGTGAGGTAGAAGATGACCTGATGATAAAGTAGCTGAAGGAATTAGGATGAGGGTGGGATTTCATGTAAGACAGGGTGGAATTGTTATGTAGGGCAGGGTGGGGTGGGATGTTGGCCAGGATTCGTTGGCATGTTAGACAGGGTGTGTTGGCAAGTAGAACAGGGTTGGGGGTGGGTTGGCATATGGAAGAGGGTGGGTTGGCATGTGGAACAGGGTGGGTTGGCATGTGGAACAGGGTGGATCGACAGGGTGGAATGGTATGTGGTGGGGTGTCATTTGGATTTCATTTGTGATGACATGTGGTGGTGGAATGACATACAGTATCTAGTTTTCAGGTGTGATTGCATGGAGTATAGGCATGCGATGACATTTGGGACAGGTTGGGATGGAATGTGGGACAGGCTGGAATGTGCATTATTAGCAGTGAGGGGATTTGTATCGTATCGAATGTCTAGTTTGTCATACGTTAAGCAATATTGTTTCGCATAATTTTGCTTTAATATTATTGTACATTTTTCATGTTGCTTGACTTTGCTTGGCACACATATTTTCTTCATTTGGAAGTTGTATTACAATCCAGGATGTAGTTCTGGGAACGTGTAGGGGTTGGGAGGGTACAGGTTGGAAAGGGGGCTTAATGACATCTTTCATTGACATTGGCAAGTTAGGGCCTCTCCTTTCTTTGTTTTTCAATTGATAGAATTAAAACAGGTGTTATAGTTTTAAAAAACTGCTAGCTTTTACATGTTTTCTGAGTTACTGCATGGGTGAGGGTTTTTTGGTGTTTTGTCGTAGCCTCCATTTAATTGTTTATTGCTTTCCCAGATTATATCAGAACTTTTACTTGGGACAAGAAGCTGGAAATGATTGTAAAGTCATCTGGAATTGTTGGCGGTCATGGTGAGTTTACAACTTTCTTCTCATCTGTATATTGAAAGCTTGTCAATTGTAAATGATTACTTTTTCTCTTACATTAAGTGCGGAAGATAGAGAAAGTCCACCACTTTTGTTCGATTTTGTTCCTAAATTAATTACAAAGGAGGGAATTTGCGATAGTTTTTGCACATGACATGAAAACCTCAGCATAGATTAGTTGATCATGGTATCTTCATGGTGTATGGTAATGCTGTAATTGACCAAGCTGAATTGAGGAGGGAGGGGGGGGGGGAGAAAATAAGTGAAAAGGCCACATGAATCATCTTAATTAAAGAACAATGGTAGCTCTGCATAATTCAGGAGCAATTAAGGCAAAGAATAAATGCAATATTTCCAACAACTAATATGTCTGTAAACAAAAATATGTTGAAAATATTGTTCAATTGTGTAAAAAGAAAATTTGAACTTCCTACTACTTATCTAAGCAATCTTGGGTGCTTCTCCCTCATGTTAGCTTCCCTCACCCCTCACAACTCCATAGCCGAGCTCTTCCAGAAAAACCCTCTGGATAAAATGATCTCTTTCCTTCATCGTGCCTCCCTCTGCAACCGTATTTAGTCCTCCTCTCCCACCCCCATCTGTGTACTTTTGCCTTTTTTTGCACTTTTTGCCTTTTGCCTGCACTCCCTTTCTTGATCCCAGCTTTCTGGCTATTAGTTCCTGTACTTCTTTCAAACTCGTTCTATTTTCTTTTCTTCCTACCTCTAAATGATCTAACCTCTCAGGCACAATTTGCCCCTCCCAATCGTGGTGCTATTAAGCCTTCATCAAACAAATAAATATTAAACTTAGGGTACTTCTCAGAACTTGAAGTGAATTGTGTTTTTGTTTGTACAGAATATTTGTAAAAGACTTTTTGAAAATTTAGAAAAGTACACTAAAGTATGTACTGATCATGCAAGACATAGGGCCACATTTAAGAGAGAAATCATAATATTTCAATGTTAATTACAACATAATTTTGAAAAAGCTTCATAACATTAATAGAGGGATTTCTTCACATGACTCCAACTTAACTGGACTCCATTTTGCAAGGCAGTGGCATCATTGCATTTCACCCGTCTTCACACAGCTTAGTCACATCACACATACAACAAACATACTACATGCTAGCCAACTACCAGTTCATTGAATTTTACTAATTGCAGTTTTTGCTCGCTTCAGATTTTACTTTATATTTTCCTTAAGTTTTACATATTCACCGGAAATACGAAGAGTAACTTTAATGTATTAATAATGCCAGCTGATTGTTTGTTGTACCCAGACAAAGCCTACATACCTGATTTAAGTGCTTGCTGCAAATCCTAGTGTTAATCGTAGGTTGAAAGCTGTCACGTCATACAGCAGAAACCTTCGGACGTCGATCAGTATCAGATGGAAATTGATCAAATGTGTTTTATTCCCCCCCCCCCCCTCCCGCTCCCCCCAAGCATCTATTAGTGCAACCAACGGCACAGCAAGATTCCGGCATAATCATCTTACAAAAATAATCTTATATATAACAACATGTAAACGTATGTAAGTCTAATTAAGTGTACAGCAGACGACAGTGTTCCTACCGGACAAAATGGAGATGTAAACAAAGTCATGTGACCTTATGACGTCAGCTGAAACGCCCCTGTAGGCTTCATAACCTTAGAAACCTTTCTAACTGTGAAGAACTTTGGAAACACATCATAACTTTAAAGTTTCATGAATTTCAATAGTTGTTGCTTTTTTATATAGAAAAAGAGCAGGAAGAATTTATAATTATGGTTGTCGTGGTTACATTTAATAAAAGATATTGAATGATTGTGTGCATTTTGATGAAGACAATTCTTTGACCACTAAAATGCACGAAAATAAATTTCTTGTTTGTTCTTTCTTCCTTTCCAACCAGGTAAAATGCCGACCATAGTTTCGCCCGATATTTATCGAACCAGATTCTGTGAGGCAATGGGAAGTACTTTATACTTGTCCCTGATCACTGGACGGGACTTGGAAAAGATATGCTTTGATATTTACATAACCATTAACTATTATTATTATTATTTTATTATTATTGCACTTATTTATATAGCGCCTCTCCCGTGGATCAAAGCGCTGTACAATAAAATTGATAATACATAGACAAACTCTTAATATACAATATCAAAAAATAAAAGAATTGCAGGACAATACACAAGCATAAAAGAATTGGTAAAAATCAAAAACTAGATAGATAAAACAAGAAATTAAATATTATAGACAGCATAAAACTTAATCAGTAGGTAAAAGATGAGTCTTAAGGGCTTTCTTAAAAGTATAAACAGTTTGAGCCTGACGGATTGCAATTAAATTTGGTTTTCATTGCTTATGTGTATTAGGGTCAAAACCTATAGCACGACAATGATAAGATTGGATTCCTCAAAGTTACTACTCCCAGTGCTGAAAAAAAAAGGGGTACCTTTTTAACTTTTCAGAAAAGATAGGTGCATGTGTTCCTTGTGTAACCTGTATCCACCACTTATGGATACTTTTCACCACCCCTGAAAATGTAGACCATGTTTCTATTATCTATTTCAAGCATCTCATATTTGGTGCTATTTGTAAACATGTACCATATGCATGTTTTTAGATCAGTTTGAACTGAAGTTACCCATGATAATACAGCTACATGTATCGCATGCTATGTTTATCTTAAGTATGTTACCATGCCATGTTTATTTCCAGTATATCGCCATGTGCCATGTTTATTTTGAGTATATTGTGATGCCATGTTTAGATTTATTGTCATGCCATCTTTAAGTATATTGTTATGCCATGTTAGTATACTGTCATGCTATGTTTATTTCTAGTATACTGTCATGTGTCAAATAAGGAATAAACACCAGTGGTGAAGGTAGAGGTGGGGTGCATTATGCAGAAAAATGGAAACCTGAGATTTTATATACATTCTGAGAGGGTGTGTTATTCATAACAGTGGCATAGCCAGGATGCAAAATTTGGGGGCCCAGCCGAAATTTTGAGGGGGTCAATTTTGTTTTATCATAAAACCAATTTGCTGTAGATATTACTTTATGCAATAACGTAGATGGATCAGTTATGTTAGTCCCTCCAATCCACCTCCCCATTCTGTAGCCCTTAATAGGTAAACCTGATTTGAACTATATTTTTACAACCTTTTGTGAGCTGACTGAAGAAAATTTGGTGAAATTATTAAAGAAATTATATGAAAGGATCAAAACAAATTTGGACAATAAAACATTCATTTCAAAACTATTTAAAAATAAGTAAAAAAATTGAAAAAGAGCATTGCCTCAAAAGTAAGAAAATTTGTTCAAATTGTTTAATAGCCTTTGTACCTCAAAATGTAATGTGTTTAATTGATTTTTGTATATACAGTGTGGGCTGTGCTTATTTAAAAGAGATCCTTAAAAGGTAGCTCCAGTTAAATGGAATGCATGCACAGTGTTTCTATAAATAGATTTCTGTGGTATGAATTACAAGGATAAGAGTGAATTCTGGTGTGGTGGGCATAATTTGATTCAAGCAATAGCACTGTCTTTTTTTTATAGGGAATGTACACATAATGTAGATTACAGTGAGCTTTACCTCTTCTGCCAAGGAAGTTTTGCCACTGATACTAAAACACATTAGAAAAGCATTATGTCAAGACTTATGTAAAGACAAGTATTACATTGTTATGTAAAGAAATTATAATTATGTAAATAAAATAAATTTATTTCACATTTGCAACTGATAGGTTTAGTGAATTTGAAATAAATATATTTTTTTCAAAAAATATAAAAGTGCTTCGTTATAAGATGTTTAAATAAACAATGGAAATTTTGGGAAGTAATGCATCTCAAACATTCCAGGAAATGAAATATAAACATAAATGTATGAATATATATTTTTATATCATTATGAAAGTCATATGTATGATTTGTGTGTTTATTTCTATTATTTTGAAAGAACCTGATTTTTGAAAATCAATAGTTCTGTTGTGAGACGTGTGTGTTCCTTATGGATAGAAGACATCAGACATGGAGAAACATAGTGGTGAAAAACTTTCTTTGATATTAGGTTCCATTTAGAAGATGTGGAACTTCAAAGATCCCAAAGTATGTAAATAAGTCTGATGCAGTATTGTGATGACTTAAAGACACTTCCAAGACAGTTTAAAGTATTACTTGAAAATTTGAATACTGCTTACTAAATTATTAGTAACATTCTTCTGAATATTAAGAGGACTGAAAAAAATGGGAGTATATTTTAGAATACACAAAGATCTTAGAGCAAGAGTTCTTAATTAATTTTTTTGGAGGGCCATCATTTCACAACAGCTTCAGGCTGTGGGCCAATCGTGTGGCAGAACCAGCGTCATGTGACAAACAAAACTCGTCAAAACAATCTCTGAATACAAACAAGTTGAGAGTGTGCACGATTAGAAGGATGTATGTCAGATGTCAGTGGTTCTCTTATCCACCTTCCTTTGACAAGCTGCGAGCCCAATTTATAGCGGAACTAAAGATAACATTTTATTTGATGAGCCGCGATGTTTTAGTGAGCTGATCTGCCTACAGGCCTAGAAAAAATTAAAATAAAGGAGTATTTTGCGATTTTTAGCGATCTCATTTAGATTGATCTTACATGCAATGCACTGTATTGCATTATATAATAACTCTACTATGTGAAGTACATGTTTTTTTAGTATTCCTTTCAGATGCAGCACATGTAGTTCTTTAATTACAGTACTAGATAAAGATATGGAAATCTTAACTTATAAAATTAGATATTTCTTTTACCTCTTTGTAGATTATTAGTAACAGTTTAAAAGTATTACAAAAATTGAATTTTTATGACGAAGTGATTGGTATATGACTAATTTGTGTGCACAGTAACAAAGGGTTCTGTGTATATTTGAATAGTTTGGAAAGAAAACTAGATTCGTTAAGTTGTTTTGCAGCATGGATATCTTTTTTTTTATCCATGAGAATTTTCTGTGCTGTATCAGATTTAAGATGACCCAGGAACATAATCTTGTCCTTTGAAATGATTATTAATGATTCACTAATGTGTCTGTGATTTAGAAAAGTAAGTTGAAGAAAATATACATATTTTTTAGTTTTGCATATTTTTATTTTTCAGAATATTTGTAAACATTAAATGTATGACAATATGTCGAAGTAATGTCTGATCTAACTTGTGCTTCATTAGAAATGGAAAGAAATGTTCAACTCAAAACTGTGTTACTGTTTTTTTTTT
The DNA here is from genome assembly GCA_020152595.1 of Chiridota heheva. Lineage (NCBI taxonomy): Eukaryota > Metazoa > Echinodermata > Holothuroidea > Apodida > Chiridotidae > Chiridota > Chiridota heheva. The sequence continues at coordinate 1,546,034 of JAIGNY010000022.1, forward strand.
TTTTAATGTTTGTCTAAAATGAAGAGATGTAATAAAAGCTTCTATTTTTAAAATAGATTTCTATTGTCAAAATGGACTGGAATAAAGCTTTCACATTACCATTAAACTAATTTGTGGTACTTAATAACCTCTGTACCAGAACTGCAAACAAAAATTTTGCTTTGCTGTTCTGGTACAGAGTTTATTAAGCACCAAATTAGGAGTATAATGGTAATGTGAAGGCTTTATTCCAGTCCAGTTTGACAAAAAAAAATCCATTTTGAAAATAGCAGCTGTTTAATATAATAGCAGCTGTTTAATCTTATAGGTCTGTGAACATGTTACAGTTTCTATATTGGTCAAAACGGTTATAAAATCTGAGCAGACCAGTTTTTGAATTAAAAAAAAGCACTCTTTTTTGAGTTATGGCTGAAATAAGTTTGATTACTTTTTAATTTATGTTAAATTTGTGACTGAGTGGACAGCTCAAAATCTGTATGTAATTTTCAATTTCTTTCCATAAATCTCAGACATTGAGAATGATAAATTCTATTCATCTATAATTTATTGGCGGTATGGTAAACAGTCAGTTTGCTTTAACCCTTCAAAGAATTATGACATACAATTAAACAAAATTAAAAACAGGATTTACAGAAGAAAATACCTATGGGAAAGTTTCCCCTTGGCTCCCTCAAACCTCACCTATGTTCATCGTTAAAAATCTCTCAAATAATCAATTTTTATCCTATTTTGATGACATTTTTTGCTACTCCTATGGTTTTCAACAGAGTTAAAACAATTCACCAAAAGTTACTTCCATACATTCTTATACATGTAATAAACAGTAATGTGCTCATTCATTGCGAACATTATGGTACCTCCATTTTACCCACCCTTGACGACTAGTGAACACACAATTACAATGACGGGTCGTCGCCTGCATATTCGGTACTAGACGAGAACACAGGTACAACATATGGACAGACATAACATCGACAACCAAGTCAATGTCCATGGCCTTTGATAACCAGTTGTGCTGCACTGCATGGCGACCCACCCTTACAAGATCATGCATACATATATCATGGAGAATTATATGTTTCAATCATCTGCCAAAAGGAATTAAATTTGGATTCCTCATAGTTACTACTCCCAGTTGGGGGGCGGGGGGCATTTTCCGATCTGTATGCCTTCCCCACTCCCCCCAATTAAAATTGTGTAAATTCAGGAGACCGGACGCCGAGACCGGACGCAGGAGACCGACGAGGAGACCGGACGAGAGACCGACGCAGGAGACCGGACGAGGAGACCGGGCGGAGACCGGACGAGAGACCGGACGAGAGAACGACGAGGAGACCGGACGAGGAGACCGGACGAGGAGACCGGACGAGGAGACCGGACGAGGAGACCGGACGAGGAGACCGGACGAGGAGACCGGACGAGGAGACCGGACGAGGAGACCGGACGAGGAGACCGGACGAGACCGGGAGGAGACCGGACGAGGAGACCGGACGAGACCGACGAGAGACCGACGAGGAGGAGACCGGACAGACGGAGACCGGACGAGGAGACCGGACGCAGGAGACCGACGAGGGGCAAAGCCGTAGGGACGAGGAGACCGGACGAGGAGACTGGAAGCCCTATGTTTCCCATGATTTTGAATTGTGTCAAATCTATGGGGTGAAACCCTGCATATCTTGCGATTATGATAGCATAAAATTGCTCAATATTGTGTCAAAATAATCCAGGGTTGAAATCCTGTTAGACACTTTCGCCAAGTGTTCGAATGTAGGCCCCATCGACTACAATCAGGGGCAGAGCCAGGATGAAATGTCAGGGGGGCCAAGCCAAACCAAACCAAGGATGAAGTGATAATGTGTTTTATGAGCAGTTTTGTCATCATTAATGGAAGATATTGGGATTAGGGTAGTCATTGGAAGTGGGAGCAGGGAAAAGGTACTTCCTGAAAGGATTTCACCTTCCCTATTGCAGGTTTTTTCAATTGGGAAATTATTAACAGAAATATTTAAGGAAAATTGGGTAAAATCATTGGAAATTTTGGTAAAATCTGGCTACATTTCTCAGTAATTTATGACAAGTGTGTTTCAGCAGACGTAACGAGGTCACATGACTGATTACGTTGGTCAAAACCACTGTTGTCTGCTGTACATAATTAGACTTGCATACAATATTTTTCATGACCATATAAGGTTATAAACAAGCACATAATTAGCATGGGGGAGGGTTTCGTGTATGGATGGCCTGGTGACAATAACGTCTCCTAATATTACGCCTAAGGAAAATACAATTCTTACGTCATAACAATTCCATTGCATTTGTCAAAAACTGACGTGTAAAACTAATGTATGTCTAAAGGAAACAACCAATCGGCAATACAGTTTTAGACGTTATGCAGTGGAATTGTTACGACGCAAGAACTGATTGTGACGGCGTAAGAAATGATTGTCACGGCGTAAGAAATTATTTTTTCTTAGACGTAATATACGTCTGAAAATTAGTTTTTACGCGTAAAATTATGTTCATTCTTACGTCTAAAGGAAACGGCCAATTAGCCGTATGAAATGAAATTGTTACGACGTAAGAACTGATTGTTACAACGAAAGAATTGACTTTTCTAAGGCGTAGTATGAAGAGACATTATGACCCGCATGACCACCATAGCTGTGGCGCTTGGTCTGCTCCATTCTCACGTCCTTCCATCAAATCAAACAAAAAGTATATAAGACGGCCGCCCCCTCTTGACTGCTTAAAACTTATGTCTTCCTCTGAGAAAAGTCCTGTCTACGTGCAGACGGGCATGGGATATAAGTTACACGTATTCGGTGTATCTTTGAGAGTCAACTGACCAATAGGGAAAATCACCCAATACAAATTTCAAAACATGAAGGGGGAAATTACGTGAAGACTGCATGTTCTTAACAATTTAAACGAATGTAAACCGACGGGCGGTGCTGACATGTTCTGGGGAGAGGACATGCAAAAAATGAAAGTTTTGCCGTACATTGATCAAATCTGGAATATTCATCATTAAGTCAGGGACCACGGAGTAATTTTTTAAGTGGGGGCGGGGGAAATTGAAGAAGTAAATGACGAAAATAAAAGGGTCATTCACATTCATATTTGTACACTTAACTGCCAATCGTATTGGTAGGCCTGTTCGTAGGAAGGGCCACATCTCGGGAAGCGAGGGGGTGGGGGTGGGAGGGGATAAAACAAAGTTTTAACACTGATGTTGCTGCTAATCGGAAAATCTTCAAATTTTGGGAAATTTTTTTCATTTTTGGAAAATTTCCTTCATTTTCGGGCACTTTTCTTCATATTTTGTGAAATTTTCTGGCACTTTCTTTATCATCGACAATTTTAGGGAAATTTTAATTAATTTGAAGGAAATTTCCTTAATTTTTTGGCCATTTTTCTGAATTATTGGGAAATACTCCTGACATTTTCCTAAATTTTCGTGGAATTTCTTTCATTTTTAGATTTTTACACATGGAAATATTTGTCAATTGTCGGGAAGTTTGTGGACAAATTTGACCAAAATATAAGATAATGATATCAACTTTTTCTTCCATTTTATTTTCATTTTCAGGAAATTTTCTTCGATTTTAGATCATTTTCATTTTCTTCATTTTCGGGCACTTTCCTGAACATTTCGGTGAACTTTTTGTCAATTTTAGAGAAATTTTGCTCACTTTTAGTGGCAATTTTCGGGAAATTTATTTTGGCTTAGCAAAAAAGTGAGGGGGCTAAAGCCAATTATCCTTTTAAAACAGATGTTTATTTCAATTTCGTCTAACGAAATTATGCAACAATGTTTAAAAAATCTTAAAAGATGCACAATTTTCAAGTGGCGACGACATGAAGACCCGCCAAAAATTAACGTTTTCTTCTTTAAGATGTACAAAATTCAAAAATATTAACATATGTACAATTGTCACGTGACGGCAACACATAAAGACCAGCAAATAAAATAAAAATTAAAAAGATGGTCAAAAATTTGAATCAATCTAAATGCATTACTCTTCATATATTCAGCATTTAATTTGCGGTGCCTGCAGCCTTGAGCTTGCAAAGACCTATCGCGGCATAATAATGAATATTGTGGGATCAACATTTTTCTTCACATGCCACTTATCGATCAATTCATACAAATGGAATGCGTGGCTACATTTTTGGCTCATGCGTCAAGCCCATGGAACTTTTTTTCGACAGAAAATTCAACTAACCATTCCCGCGTCCTGTGATTCCTAGAGATTGCATGATCTCTGCAGTTTTCAATCCTTTTTTTCTGCCCATACTTGACATTTCCTGCCCCACTCTCTAATATTAGAAAGAAAAATAAATAAATTGGGGTTCAAGGGCGAACCCCCGAAAAATGTTTAGGTTTTTGAGATTTTGATCTAATATTTTTCAAATTTTCCGATTTTTCGTCCTAATTGTTGCAATTTTCCAACTTTCGTGGCTGCAAATTTATAATTAAACTGTTAAAATAAAATAAAAAGGCCACCAAAATTTTTCGGACCGATGAAATAACTTTCGGTTGGGATGCAGGAGGGGATATCGCCTGTTCAATTATATTATAGCATAGGCGTAGAAAGAATCTTCTCTGGGGGCATCATCTTACAGGACGGGGCGAGGGGGTGCAGCTCCCCCCCTTCCCCCCCCCCCTCTACCCCTCCCATTCGGGCATGGACGCAGCTCTAATAGGAATCAAGGGAAAAGCCCGGAAGATTTCTAGTTTTGTCCTCATTTGGGCAATTTTTGACATAGATATATGATTGATAAAGATATATAGATAAACGTACAAAAGAAGTGAAAATAATTTGATTAATTAATCAGAAACAAAGGGAGAATTGCAAATTCAGATTTTTAATTTGCGTTTTTTTATGCACTTTTTTAAAGTAGTTTTTAAAAAATCATGTTGGACAGACTGACAGATGCATGTGTCCGTGTTCAGCGGCGTGGGGAAGTATTTGACATTGGGGGAAGTATTTGACATTGGGTGCAGATTTTATCATTTTTCTCAAAAATGTACAAAAATGTATGAATCTGAAATTAAAGACAACTTCACGAAAATTGAAGAAATGTTTCCGAAGATTGAAGAAAAATTGCCTCCAAAATGAAATCCATTGGAAAAAATTGCACGCAAATCATAGAAATTTCCTAAACATTGAAAGAGATATCTTAATCATTGAAGGAAATTTCCAAAAAATTGATAAAATAAACCAAAAATTGAAGAAAATTCATCCACAATGAAAATCGTGTAAATTACACGATAATGAAAGAAATTTCTCAAATATTGAAAGTGATTTCTCAGACATTGAATGAAATTTCCCGAAAATTGAAGTAGGTTTAACTTTCCGAAAATTGCACGAGAATGAATGAAATTGCCCAAAATTGAAAGAAATTTCCCAAACATTGAAGAAAATTTCCCGAAAATTGCATGAGAATTAAGAAATTTCCCAAAGATTGAAAGAGATTTCAATGAAATTTCCTGAAAATTGAAAAAAATACAAGCAGGGGTAATCTGGTTATCACTGGAGTTATGAAAAAATGTTGGAATTTTTTCGGAGAGGGGGGAGGTCCAACCCCCAGAATCCCCTCTCTATATCCGACCCTATTTTTACAGGTAGGGTTACATGTAAATCCATCATCACGAAATATTTTTTAATTGTATGAAATTTGTATAGCATCAATACTTTATATTACATCATTCTTGCTATCTTAATAAGATATTTTTTCTTGTCACACCATTCGGATATGCACTACACTGTTACAAATCAGGAGATTTAAGTTACAAATCAATAAAAGCTTTTGTTAGATGGATTAATGCTCTCCATCACAACAAGCATGCAGAGCCAATCTAATTTTAAAAAGTCACCTCTTTTATTATTCTAAATAAATAAAACATTTATTTTCAAAGCTTGCAAATTTTATATATAGATAAAAGATATTTTTTACGAAATATTCATGATTAGTAATATCCGTTCCTTTTACATCTTGTGATGAATGTTTAATCTTAGATTAATTTTCGAATGCTAATTTGTTTAAAAGTGGTGGCGTTATCTAAATGCTTAGATTTAAAATTTGCATCATTTGATCTACGGACATCGCGGGAGAAGTATGTAGTTGAGCCAGGAAGGATAATATAAGGCTATGGAGGAAGAACTGGTCAACTCTGGCTTTTTCAGAATATACATAGTGTTGGTACGTTTTCTTTCTCAATTATTTTGATTGATATTGGTAAAAACTGTCATTCAGCTTACCCATGCGCACTTATAATTCTGGTTATAGGCGATAAGCGTTTACGAATGTAGGCCTATATGAAAGCTTTGAAAAGGGTCGGGTTATTTAGCATTTATTTTGTCCGGAATGTATCCAACTACCCTATATTTCAAAATTGATCTATTGCAAATTTTCGACGATGAAATTTCGATTGTTAGTTTTTGAAATGAGTCCTACCAGGGAAGTTTGCTATCACATTTTTTTAAATTCTTGCAAGATCATAGACGTCCTGCATCTGTTTTGTTCAGATCTTGCAATTCTGCAAAAGCGATTGACTTTAAGTCAAACAAAATGGAAGGTTTTTAGGCCTTTATCTGCAATTTGAAAAATTGAAAACTGCACCTTACCTTTGGAGACAAACTGTTGTCAGGGCCGGAGTTAAGCATGGGCCACATGGGCACGTACCTTTGGCCCCCACTAATATGGGGCCAACAAACAAGTTCCCCTCTGTGGAGCCCATCCCACTGTTCACAATTGGAAATGTGTATAACACTATGACAAAAACATAATAATTGCCTTTAGTTTTGGTGAGAAATCAAACTTCCTTACCAGGTGTGATTTTTCTTCCTCACTGCCGCCGTCACATTTTGAATTATTATTCACTTTATCATTATCATTGTCTTGATGGGGTTGTCTTGCATTTTCCTGTAGCTATGCTATGAAATATGCAGTGGCGTAAGACTGGGGCCAAAGGCTCTTCCGCCATTGTTAAGATGGGCCTCTTTTCATATCGTCTTCCCCGATGCGGGTGCCCATTTCGTGGACCTCGGCGGTTGCTAAGATGTGACCCTTTTCTTATCGCCTTCTCCGATGTGGGGGCTCTTTCTCGGACCTCTTCGGTTGCTTATATAGGGGCCCTTTTCTGATCGCCTTTCCCGATGTGGGGCCCTTTTCCTAAACCTCGGTTGTTGCTAAGATGGGCCCCACATTGGGATGTGCGCCCAGGGCCCCCTCATTTCTAAATCCAGCCCTGACTGTTGCTCTTAATAGTTAAGAATATATGAAAAATGATTTCGAATCAATCATTTTGTACGGTTTTGCGCTTATTCAAAAAACAATGTCTTTGGAAAATATTTAGCCATGCGTCAAAACAATATGTCTATGAATTTTAAATTCGAAAATGATTTAACCATTGCAGTGGAGAATAATATTAATTTGGCCCCCAATTATGAAGGTCTAACAACTTGATTTTAAAGAGTCAGATTCCCTTGACATCTTTTCTTTCTTTATTCTAAAGGGATATTTATCGGGAAGTTTACTTCATTTTCGTTAAAATTGCTTCAATTTTCGATAAGTTTTCCTCATTTTCGGATTTTTGGGGGTATTTCTTTGGAAATTTTGTCAATTTTTTCCAAAAATTCCAATAATTTTAACAAATAGCTTTTACACATAAGAGACTCGTATACATTTGTATAGGTTTGTTGGAACTAAAATCAAATCTCAGTGGCCACCTCACAATTTCAAAAAATCTTTCTACGTCGCTGGTATTGTATTATTTGAAAAGGTTATTCATGCTATATTTGCTTTTCATTGTAGGTTTTGTTCTAGCTTTTTATTCGACATGAGGTGGAGGAAAGTGGTGTAGAGCTAAAGTGTGTTCTCCCAAATGTTTAAAGTTATCGATATGCAACAATTCTATAGCTAGGGATGAGCCCCACACCCAATCCCTCCTCAAAAATAGCTAGGGGATCAGTCCCCCTGAGCCCTCCTTTTACACCACTGGGTTGGGGCCAGTGGTGAGGGTACAATGCATAAACCAGGCAGTGCCAGGGGTGGCGGAGGAGGTTTGAATCTGGGGGGAGAATTTTAGGAAACCTTATTTTTAAAAGCATGTACAACAGCAGTATAGCATTAAGAACCCCCTTCCTCCCCCCCCCTCCCTCCCCCCACCCTCCCCTTTTCCTGTCCTGCCCTCGAATTTTTTTTAAAACTTTTATCTGTCTAAAAATGAACTTTGCAGCCACAAAAAGCTAGATCAAGATATTTAGGACCAAAATTCGGGTAAAAAAGGACATTTCTATACCAGAATCTATACAAAGAATGGGAAAAAGGAAAAACTCGAAATAAGAAAGATTGATATCATGCTGTCATGATTAGGCAATTTAATTGAACATGAATCACAATATTCAATGTCACAAATAATGTCACAAACAAATAAGGGATCCTTTGAATGTTTTAGGGGAATTTCATAATATAATACCCGAATTCACACTGCAGTCTTCAGCTGATCAGTGGGTCCCCACGATTAGCTTCCCTCCAGAACCAAATTAAAAGTGCCCCACCAGTAGCTTCCACAAAGTATATTAATTATGTATTTGTCACTTGTTAAACAGTGTTAAATCTGTCAATAAAAAGGGTACTTGTTTTTAATTTCTTAATATTTAAAATTATTTTTAACTCCCTAAACAGCTAAATGGACACTTTTTAAATTTTACAAAGACGATTAGGAAGGGCATATCAGTAAGTCTATGGCAATGGCCTGGGTCCATCTCGTAAGTTTTGCCCTTCATGGACCCCGTTGCAGAGAATTGCCCCACTAAAGAAATTTGTGATGGCTCGCATACTCTACCAAGAACCTATCTTAAAGAGTTATTTTTACAAATTATAAGCGGGGAAAACAAAGGTCTACTAGCAGACAAGACAGTTGTGAAAGGCATTTTCAGTATAGCTGGTATAAAAAATCCCATGGACTGTTGAGTCCCCTATCTACCTACTGTGGTGTAGCGGTTATCATACCTGTCTACATACCACGAGGCCCCGGGTTCAATCCTGGGGTAAGTAGACACGCCAGTGCACCACAACTGGTTATCAAAGGCCGTGGACATTGACTTGGTTGTCGATGTTATGTATGTCCGTACGTCGTACCTGTGTTCTCGTCCGGGTCGTATTAAGCGTTTCGTGATAGCATTTGTACTATCATAACCGAATACGCAGGCGACGACCCCGTCATTGTAATTGTGTGTTCAACTCTCTCTCTCTCTCTCTCTTGAGTCCCCAACATTGTCTTTAGCAGTTTACATGTTTAAGGAAAATTCGAAATAAATCTTTTTCAACGTTTGAAAGAGCAGGTTTCTCTATTAAAAGGGCACTTAGTCTTCGCTAAAAAGGACATTTTAAAACCCTTGACACAAATTTGTGTGGGAGGGGCGTCCCCTGTTCCGCCGCCTCAACAAACCATTTCCGTTTTCTTGTATATGTTTAAGTGCGTATAACAAAGATCTATTCTTCCCGTGCGAGAACATTGCTTGACACGTACACGCGTTTCTTTGCAAAATATGATGATCGACTCCTCGCATAAATTTACTGACCAATGGGGTTTCCATTTTTCCAAAAAGTCACCAAACTTCAAGATTTCAATCGGCTTCTGAAGTTTTGGCTGATCAAAGTTTCATCAGTTTTTATTTTATCCTAAATTTGTGATGTTTGAAATGGCAGACAGCTCAAAATCAAATGTAATTCATCTATTTTCTTTTCTAAATCTCAATCACTGCAATGAAAATGATGAGAAAGTCTATTCCTGCTAGATTTTTTATTTTATTTTCATTCTAATTTTGTTTTGGGGGTGTAGAGGGGGTGCATGTCAAAGACTCTAAAAACTTTTGGTCAGAATTTAAGGCACCACTTGAAAACAATTTTTGAGAGATATTTATAAAACAAAGGATTTACAAAAGAAAATAACAAGGTTGCCCTGTAAAATAAATCACAAAATTTGCATAAAACATGCAAATTGTGTCTGAGATGTATAAACGTTGTAAAATAGTCAACTTTCACCGATTTTTGAATGTTTTTGCTACTTGATGATTTGTAATAAATTTGAAAGCAATTTAGCTAATGTTGCCTCTTCACGTCCGTCTGCATGTTAAGAATATAAAAACCTATCAAAAAACATCTCTGCATGTGGATACAAAGGGTAGTACAATGTGAACAGGCAGATTTTTTTTTTTATAACAGAATTTTTTTATTAAAGTTTACGAGTAATGAATGATCTAAAGGTTAAAGAATTTTTAATTTATGCTCAATTTGTCAGCACAAATTGCATATATTAAGGCATGAAAATTAAAAAGTTGTGAATTGGACAAGTTATTGAAGTCTCTCTGGTTTTTTTAAATCTTTTTCTTATAAAGAATTACAAAATATGAGCAGTGTTTTCAAATTTGAAAATAGCATATTTAATTTTCGTAATATGGCAGAGCTAAGTTTGACAATTGTTTGGCATGAATCTGGAATACAAAATTGGAGATGTTTGAATGTGACGTCAGCTCAATTTTAGGGTATCGACAGGTATTTTAAATATTAAAAAAAGATCAATACATTCTGAGCAGAACAGTCCTTACACGGTCACTATAGCAACTGTATCCAAAGCACCCCAGTATTTTAGGGAACTCATTGTTTGTAAAAAAGACTACACAGAACTTCCGCAATCGTTCTATCATTCTGGCTCAATGTTCCAACTATAAGACACTCTACACTTGGGGGAGGGCATTTGCACGGGTGGGGTCTCTTTGGTGGAATCAACTTCATAGTGATATACGCAATAACGATAATCACATAAAATTTCTAAAGAGCGCTGAAAACCCATTTTTTTAGGTTGTATTTTAAGTGTTGATTTCTTTGGCTGGGCATTAAGTGTATCTTTTATTCATGTTATTCTAGTTTCTTATTTTTTGTAAAGCGTTTTTGAATATACGTATACTAAAAACGCTAAATAAATGAATTATATTATATTATAATATTATGTTATGGTTGTTAAGTCAAACGTTAAGTCCCAATCAAAGTTTGTAACAAAAAATTAAACAACCTCGTATTTCATATTTCTATTCAGCTGACGAGATGTATGATTTTGAAGATGAGAAATAAGAACTTATAACAGAGAGGTTACCAACATAGACCGGAGAAAGTACCATAGGGTATATCGAGAACAAGAGATACCGACTCTGGATGACGGACCAGGACAAGGACCAGGGGAATGACAATGACCAAGAAAATGACAATGGACCAGGCGTTATGTACAGTGTACCTGTTTAGATTCAAATTATTTTGTGTCTGCGGACATCGCGTGGGAGAGTGAAGACATGTGGAAGGAACTGATTGATTTCATTGTTGTCAGAATAAATAATGCAGTATTGGTAAGTCGTTTGTTTTTTTGTTCAATTATTTTGGATTCATATTGGTAAAAATTACAATTATAATTAAAATTACGCATGCGCACTTGTAATTATGTTATGAACAACAGTAAGTGTTTACGAATGTATATGAAAAATGCGAAAGGGGTTGGGGTCATTAAACATTTACTTCTTTTGGATTATACATTACTCTACATATACTCTACATTTCAAAATTGACCGATTGCAAATTTTCGAAGACGGAATTTCGATGGTGAATTTGTGAAAGAGGGCGTACCAAGTTTGCTATCATAATTTAAAAAATGAACTAAAAATCAAATCAATGCTTGAGAGATAGACGTCCAGCCGCCCTGTTGTTAGAGCCGCCCTTTTGTTAGAAAATTTGCAACCGATAAATTTTGAAATAAAGAGTAGTTTATGCAGATAAGTGTTTAATGACCCAGGCAAATTTTGTTCAGATCTTGCAATAAAATTATGCAGAAGCAATTGACATTAAGTCAAATAACATGAAAGTCTGTTATAATGTGCGATTTAAAAATTAAAAAACTGTACCGTACCTTCAGAGACAAACTGTTGCTCTTAAAACCATATGAAAATTCTAAATGATATCGGGGCAAAAAACTCAGAATTTTTGTTTGGTTTTGTACTTAATGAAACAATAATGGGAGTGGAAAATATTAATCCATTCGTCGAAACTGTTAATGTAATATACATTAGAGTTGCAAAACAAATTCATGTCTATGAATTTCAAATTCGAGTATGATTTAAACGTTAATGCAGGGGGGAATAATCATGACTTGCAAATATACCGGACGTCTGAAGCGTCTTTTCAGTGTTCTGTTTGTTGCTAAAGTGTTCACATTAGGCACACGTGTGTTCTTCATCAGGATTATAGATATTTGGTATCTTAAACTAGCGTTTTATAAATGAACACCATGCGTCAATGTGTGTTCTTATCAATATAATACGATTCTAATTACCAGCTTTTACGCTGATTATAAGTAAAAGAACACCCACGACGTGGACGCGTAAAAAAAAAACATGTTCTCAAGTTATACACTATGTGTTATATTTCCCGCCGTTGTTTCGCTGCGAAAACAAAACAAAATTAATTGGTAATTCACCTGTTATGTATCTCACTCCATTACAGTTCTGGTCACTGAACACCAATTGTTCAAATTGACCAATTTGAACACTAAATGGTGTTCTCTTTCTGTTACATGCCAATTACATATGAATATGTTAACAAATAGAACACGTCTGTGTGTTCACAATTGGACGCTGGTGTTCAGAAGTAGAACACTTAATGTTTATTTATTAGAAGTGTTGAGAACAACAAGACGCGCTCTAAAACTGTTACAGTTTTGGTGTTCAAATAGTGTGCAATTCTTGAACACTTTGATTGGTAGTGTGGGAAAACATGAAAAATAAACCTTGTATAATTTTTTGTTTGACCCCGTCTCCTGGATTGTTATATTGAATTGTGTTATTTAAAAAGTTTATGCATGCTTTTGCTTGTAGGGCTTTTGCTAGAAAATCTTTGGGGTGCGGAAGTGCACCTCATGCCCATATGGTCAGCTTAGCCGCTAGTGGCGGCGGAAGATGTTTGAATCAGGAAGGAGAGGCATAAGATCTGAGGTGCACTTTCCAACTGTCGTATTGTCAAAGCATAAAGCACAGCAGCATAAGTTTATAGGGTCAAGCCCCACCCCGCCGGAAAATTTATTTAACAAAATTATTGGTCTGAAATTACTCGTGACCCATTTTTCCTTCTTCTTTTAAAATTCATGATATTTTGGTCCAAAATTTGGTATAAAGTAGAATAATTCTATACTAAAAGATTACAAAAATTGGAAACTTTATAGATCATAGGCCTAAGTTTTGGAATCGGACTCGAAAGATTTAGACATAGCCAATTGTATTGGTCATGAAACGGAACATATTCAATGTCTATGTGAAAAGCAAATAATGAGTCCTTAGAATTATTCTGGAGGCCATCAATTTTTATACTTTATGTTATTATATATTATTCAAGATCCATGCATGATAAATGATAAAACTTTTTTTTGTGATTCTTCGATCCGTATTCTATCATTTTTATTTAGTATTTTGTATTCTTACGAAAAATTACATAATTTCTTTAAATCACTATCCCGTACCCTACCTCAAAATATAAACTCCCTCCCCACTCCATTAAATGTTGGCCATTGTTACTGTAATGTGTTTTTCAAATTAGGCAAAAACACAAGCATTCCAAAATTGAAATGGGAGGGGGAGGTGGAAAGTCAAAAATCAAGGATGAGAATATATAAAAATAACAGCACTAAATGTTTAGCTCTTTGCGACACTGGACTGTTCAAGAGTTTTGTCCGAGATTGTAGGTAGCTTTAGAAAAACCTTGCAAAAGGTCTGAGGACATGTAACAATTTATGTATTGCGTGGAAGAGTCGTGAAATCTGAGCAGATTATGTTTTGAACTTTGTAAAAAAGCAGTTTTAGTTTTTAGTTATGGCTGATCAAAATTTAGTCAGTTTTTGTTTTATTGCTAAATTTGTGATGTATGATAGGATAGAAAGTCCAAAATCTTTTTTTGTAATTTGTTTATTTACTTATATTTACTGATAATGATGGGAAACATTTATTTACTTACTTATATTTACTGATAATGATGGGAAACATTTATTTATTTACTTATATTTACTGATAATGATGGGAAACATTTATTTACTTACTTATATTTAATGATAATGATGGGAAACATTTGTTTACTTATATTTACTGATAATGATGGAAAACATTGATTTACTTACCTATATTTACTGATAAATATGGGAAACATTTATTTACTTACTTATATTTACTGATAATGATGGGAAACATTTGTTTTTACTTATATTTTTGATAATGATGGAAACAAACATTTATTTACTTACTTATATTCACTGATAATGATAGGAAACATTGATTTACTATCTTATATTTACTGATAATGATGGGAAACAAGTGTATTTCTGCTTGAACTTTATTGGGGCGGGGGAGGCATGTCAAAGACTCAAAAACTTTTGGTCAGAATTTGCGGCACTTTAAGAATTATGATTATACACATTCAAAAACAGGATTAGAAACTAAAATTAAAAGATTGCCCTGTAATACATCACAAAGTTTACATAAGAAATGCAAATTGATATAAGAGATTAAAAAAGAAAGCTATAAAATGGTAAATGTTTAACCTTAATTTTTTGGTACTTTGATGATTTCTAATAGATTTTACAGCAATGTAGCTTATGTTGCCTCTTCAAGTCCATATATACTTTAAGTCTACCTGCCATGAATGTAAAAGTATACCAAGATACATGAGGCTAAAAGACTATTTCATTCTGAATAGTTGGTTAAGTTTTCCTATTCAAAATATTTGAGGGAAGTACAGAAAACAATAACGTAACAAAAGCTATTGTATAACTTGTCCCAATTGCGCAATTCACGCTAATAATGTATCAAAGTTTTAAAATGTTGTAAAATGGTCAATTTATGACCGATTTTGATGTGATTTTTGGCTGTTTTTCATGGTTTTTAGTATAACAAATAATGAGAGTGTCTTTTACAAGTAACTCACATCCTAAATCTTTTAAGTTAGAAACAATAATCTCTCTTTTAATTGTGGTACCTGTACACTCTGAAAAACAAAAGGTTTAATTCGAGGTATGTCCTTTCATACATGACAAAATTTGCATAAACATTAGCACATTGGTATCTAACAAATTTGATGGGAAATGTAGCGGTATTTATTCTTTTACACGATTTCAAAGTAAACGTGTCGCCCCATCTGTCCTAGATCTTTAATCAAAACTGTAAAAATACAACAATGCAATAACACCGAAACTAAATTTTGATACTTTTTTATTGGGAAAGAAGAGCTTAAAGCTATAATATGTCATGGGAATTTCGCGCCTCACGCCGAATAAGCAATGAAAAGATCTATCAGTACGGTAGCAACAAATTAAGCTTAATTGCAAAACATGAAAATATAAAAAAGTGTAACCAAAATCGCATTTTGAATTTTCAGGCCTTACTGTAGTAAATTATGCAAATTTCATTGAATTTTGGTTACATTACAATAAAAAACTATAATTAAAATGTTCTTCAATCCTTCACAAACGCTAGTTGTTGATTGGGACGGGTTGATTATGACCAAGATGTTTTGAATCTCCATCATAATTATACCCTTTTACTGGTTCGCATGCGAAGCATTTAGGCGAACCTATGTAATTGCGATTACATCCGTCCGGCCGTCCGGCCGTCCACATATTTGTCCTGATATTTCCTCAGAAATGTTAAAGTTTTTTGAGAATTCCTTCGAATTTCCTTATGAAATGTTAAAGTTTTTCAGAGGTACTTTAAATAGGATTAAAGACTAGTTCCTTAAAAAGTCTACAATACATTTGATATTTTCTTAGAAGATAACTGTAAAATGATATAATTTTCCAATATTCTTCAGAGATCCTCAAGTCTCTCTTGTAGCACCTGAGATTTGAAATCCTTAAAATTCTTTAAAATATTTGGGCACCAAACAGTTTTATCAGGCATAATATTTTAGCCTCCACCTTTATTATTGTGCTCATTTGCATAAAGTTACTACAGTATATGACCTGACCAGACTTTTTTATTTAGCATGCTTGGTCAGGGAGTGTGACAGGATGTGATTGCATATAAACATAGGGAGGGATGCCATGTGGGACATGGATGGGGGCCATGAGAGACATATGATATAATATTTACCATGTTGTATACACCAAGGGCTATATCAGGCATAATAATTTGACTCCACCTTTTTTTCTTATTCAACAAGTCATTTGCATATAAGTTATTATATGAACTGACACTTTAATACATAGTATGCTCAATCAGGGACTGTGATAGCTAGGATGAGACTTCTTATGGAGTTTATGAGACGTCATGTGAGACAGGGTGGAATGACATGTGAGATGCCATGTGGGACATGGGGTAAGATAACATATGGGACATGGGGTGGGATGCCATGAGGAACAGGGTGGAATGCTACGTATGATATGTGGCGGAATGTCATGCAGGACATAAGGTGGATTGCCATGGGATGGAATGTCATGTGGGACATGGGATGATATGGGATGTCATGTGGGACATGGCGTCACACCCCATTTCAACAACTCATTTGCATATAATATTATATGAAGTGACACTTTCATACATAGTATGCTCAATCAGTGACTGTGATAGCTAGGATGAGACTTCTTATGGAGCCTACGGGATGTCATGTGGGACATGGGGTGGGATGCCAGTGGGACATGGGTGGGATGCCATGTGGGACATGTGGTGGGATGCCATGTGGAACAGGGTAGAATGCCATGTGGGACATGGTGGGATGCCACGAGTAACACAGAGTGTGACATAGGTTGTGATGCCATGTGTGACATAATGTAGGATGCCATGTGTAACATAAGGTAGGATGCCATGTGTAACATACGGTAGGAGGCTATGTGGGACATAGGGTGGGAGGCCATGGAAACATGGGATGTGATGCCATGTGGTACATAAAGTAGGATGTCATTGGGACATTAAGAGGGATACCATGTGGAACATATGGTGGGATGCCATGTGGGACATTAGGTGGGAAGCCACTGATGCAGGACACAGGGAGGGATGCCATGTGGGACATAGGGAGGGATGTCATGTGGTACATATGGCTGGATTAATTTGGGACACACATGTAGGATGGGATCCATGTGGGTCATAGCATGGGATGCCATGTGGGACATATGGTGGAATGCCATGTGGGACATATGGTGCAATATGCCATGTGAGACACTGTGTGGTGAAATGCCATGTGGGAGATATGGTGGAATGCCCTGTGGGACATATGATGGAATGCCATGTAGGACATGGGGTGGGATGCCATGGGGGAGATATGGTGGAATGTCATGTGGGACATGGGGTGGGATGCCATGTGGAAGATATGGTGGAGTGCCATGTGGGACATGGGATGTCGTGTGGGACATGGGGTAGGATGCCATGTGGGACATGGGGTGGAATGCCATGTGGGACATGGGTAGGATGCCATGTGGGTCATAGGATGGGATGCCCTGTGGGACATTTGATGGAATGCCATGTGGGACATAAGATGTCATATGGGACATGTGGTGGGATGCCATGTGGGACATGGGGTGGGATGCCATGTGGGACATGGGGTGGGATGCCATATGGGACATGGGGTGGGATGCCATGTGGGACATGGGGTGGAATGCCATGTGGGACATGGGATGGGATGTCGTGTGGGACAGGGTAGAATGCCATGTGTGACATAATGTGGGATGCCATGTGTAACATAAGGTAGGATGCCATGTGTAACATACGGTAGGAGGCTATGTGGGACATAGGATGGGAGGCCTTGGAGACATGGGATGTGATGCCATGTGGTACATAAAGTAGGATGTCATTGGGACATTAAGAGGGATACCATGTGGAACATATGGTGGGATGCCATGTGGGACATTAGGTGGGAAGCCACTGATGCAGGACACAAGGAGGGATGCCATGTGGGACATAGGGAGGGATGTCACGTGGTACATATGGTTGGATTAATGTGGGACACACATGTAGGATGGGATCCATGTGGGTCATAGCATGGGATGCCATGTGGGACATATGGTGGAATGCCATGTGGGACATATGGTGCAATATGCCATGTGAGACACTGTGTGGTGAAATGCCATGTGGGAGATATGGTGGAATGCCCTGTGGGACATATGATGGAATGCCATGTAGGACATGGGGTGGGATGCCATGGGGGAGATATGGTGGAATGTCATGTGGGACATGGGGTGGGATGCCATGTGGGAGATATGGTGGAATGCCATGTGGGACATGGGATGGGATGTCGTGTGGGACATGGGGTAGGATGCCATGTGGGACATGGGGTGGGATGCCATGTGGGACCTGGGGTAGGATGCCATGTGGGTCATAGGATGGGATGCCCTGTGGGACATTTGATGGAATGCCATGTGGGACATAAGATGTCATGTGGGACATGTGGTGGGATGCCATGTGGGACATGGGGTGGGATGCCATGTGGGACATGGGGTGGGATGCCATGTGGGACATGGGGTGGGATGCCATGTGGGACATGGGGTGGAATGCCATGTGGGACATGGGATGGGATGTCGTGTGGGACAGGGTAGAATGCCATGTGTGACATAATGTAGGATGCCATGTGTAACATAAGGTAGGATGCCATGTGTAACATACGGTAGGAGGCTATGTGGGACATGATGGGAGGCCATGGAGACATGGGATGTAATGCCATGTGGTACATAAAGTAGGATGTCATTGGGACATTAAGAGGGATACCATGTGGAACATATGGTGGGATGCCATGTGGGACATTAGGTGGGAAGCCACTGATGCAGGACACAGGGAGGGATGCCATGTGGGACATAGGGAGGGATGTCACGTGGTACATATGGTTGGATTAATGTGGGACACACATGTAGGATGGGATCCATGTGGGTCATAGCATGGGATGCCATGTGGGACATATGGTGGAATGCCATGTGAGACATGTGGTGCAATATGCCATGTGAGACACTGTGTGGTGGAATGCCATGTGGGAGATATGGTGGAACGCCCTGTGGGACATATGATGAAATGCCATGTAGGACATGGGGTGGGATGCCATGTGGAACATATGGTGGAATGCCATGTGAGACATGGGGTGGGATGCCATGTGGGAGATATGGTGGAATGCCATTTGGGACATGGGACGGGATGTCGTGTGGGACATGGGGTAGGATGCCATGTGGGACATGGGGTGGGATGCCATGTGGGACATGGGTAGGATGCCATGTGGGTCATAGGATGGGATGCCACGAGTAACACAGAGTGTGACATAGGTTGTGATGCCATGTGTGACATAATGTAGGATGCCATGTGTAACATAAGGTAGGATGCCATGTGTAACATACGGTAGGAGGCTATGTGGGACATAGGGTGGGAGGCCATGGGAACATGGGGTGGAATGCCATGTGGGACAAAGGAAGCCATGTGGGACTTAAGTGTGGGATGTCACGGTGCCCCCGCCGCAGCGGTGCCAGGCGGTGCCCGCCAGACGGTGCCCGCGCCCCAGACGGTGCGGTGCCCGCCGAGCGGTGCCCGCCGCAGGCGGTGCCCGCGCGCGAGCGGTGCCGCAGAGCGGTGCCCCGCGCCAGGCGGTGCCCGCGCGCCAGGCGGTGCCCGCGCGCCAGGCGGTGCCGCCCGCAGGCGGTGCCCGCGCCAGGCGGTGCCCGCGCGGCGGTGCCCGCCGAGAGGCGGTGCCCGCGCCAGGCGGTGCCCGCGCGTGAGCGGTGCCCGCGCAGGCGGTGCCCGCGAGGCGGTGCCCGCGCGAGGCGGTGCCCGCCGCGGCGGTGCCCCGCCGCAGGCGGTGCCCGCCCAGGCGGTGCCCGCCCGGTGCCCGCCGCCAGAGCGGTGCCCGCGCCAGCGGTGCCCGCCCGAGGCGGTGCCGCGCCGCAGGCGGTGCCCGCGGTGCCGCCAGGCGGTGCCCGCGCGCGGTGCCAGGCGGTGCCCGCCGCAGAGCGGTGCCCGCGCCCAGGCGGTGCCCGCCCGAGGCGGTGCCCGCCGCCAGGCGGTGCCCGCGCAGGCGGTGCCCGCCGCCAGAGCGGTGCCCGCCGCCGGCGGTGCCCGCGCCCGCGAGCGGTGCCCGCCGCAGAGCGGTGCCCGCGTGCGGTGCCCGCCCGCCAGGCGGTGCCCGCCGCCCAGGCGGTGCCCGCCCGCGCAGGCGGTGCCCGCCGCCCAGGCGGTGCCCGCCGCCCAGGCGGTGCCCGCCGCGAGCGGTGCCGGCGGTGCCCGCGCGAGAGCGGTGCCCGCAGAGCGGTGCCCGCCGCAGAGCGGTGCCCGCGCGCCAGGCGGTGCCCGCCAGGCGGTGCGCCGCAGACGGTGTGCCCGCGCAGAGCGGTGCCCGCGCAGGCGGTGCGGTGCCCGCCGCAGCGGTGCCCGCGCGAGGCGGTGCCCCGCCAGGCGGTGCCGCCGCAGAGCGGTGCCCGCCGCCAGACGGTGCCGCCGCCAGGCGGTGCCCGCCGCGAGGCGGTGCCCGCCGAGCGGTGCCGCGCCAGGCGGTGCCCGCCGCGAGCGGTGCCCGGTGCCCGCCAGGCGGTGCCCGCCAGGCGGTGCCCGCGGTGCCCAGCCAGACGGCGGTGCCCGGTGCCCGCGCAGGCGGTGCCGCCGCGCCAGGCGGTGCCCGCCGCCAGGCGGTGCCAGGCGGTGCCCGCAGGCGGTGCCCGCGCAGCGGTGCCCGCGCCGCCCAGGCGGTGCCCGCCGCCAGGCGGTGCCCGCCCGCAGGCGGTGCCGCGCGAGGCGGTGCCCGCCGCAGGCGGTGCCCGCCGCCAGGCGGTGCCCGCCGCAGGCGGTGCCCGCCGCAGGCGGTGCCCCGCCCAGAGCGGTGCCCGCCGCCAGGCGGTGCCCGCGCCGCCAGGCGGTGCCCCGCGCGGTGGCGGTGCCCGCGCCGCAGAGGCGGTGCCGCCAGGCGGTGCCCGCCAGACGGTGCCCCGCCGCCAGAGCGGTGCCCGCCGCAGGCGGTGCCCGCCGCAGAGCGGTGCCCGCGGTGCCGCGCGCGAGGCGGTGCCCGCGCGAGCGGTGCCCGCCCGCCAGAGCGGTGCCCGCGCAGAGCGGTGCCCGCCGCCAGGCGGTGCCGCCGCCAGCGGTGCCCGCCGCAGGCGGTGCCCGCCGCAGAGCGGTGCCCGCCGCAGAAGCGGTGCCCGCCGCAGGCGGTGCCCGCCGCCAGGCGGTGCCCCCGCGCAGGCGGTGCCCGCCGCAGAGGCGGTGCCCGCCGCCAGACGGTGCCCCGCGCAGAGCGGTGCCCGCCAAGAGCGGTGCCCGCCGCGGGCGGTGCCCGCCGCGAAGCGGTGCCCGCCGCAGAGCGGTGCCCGCAGAGCGGTGCCGCGCCAGGCGACGCCCGGTGCCCGCGCAGACGCGGTGCCCGCCGCGAGGCGGTGCCCGCCGCCAGGCGGTGCCCGCCGCAGGCGGTGCCCGCGCGAGCGGTGCCCGCGCGGTGCGGTGCCCCGGTGCCGCCAGGCGGTGCCCGCCCGCCGAGCGGTGCCAGAGCGGTGCCGCGCAGGCGGTGCCCGCCGCAGGCGGTGCGCGGTGCCCGCCCAGGCGGTGCCCGCGCCGCGGTGCCCGCGGTGCCCCGCGCCAGACGGTGCCCGCGCAGCGGTGCCCGCCGCAGGCGGTGCCCGCCGCCAGGCGGTGCCCGCCGCAGGCGGTGGGTGCCGCCGCAGGCGGTGCCCGCCGCAGGCGGTGCCCGCCCAGGCGGTGCCCGCCGCGAGAGCGGTGCCGCCGCCAGACGGTGTGCCGCGCGAGGCGGTGCCCGCAGACGGTGCCGCCGCAGACGGTGCCCGCCGCCAGAGCGGTGCCCGCGCAGAGCGGTGCCCGCGCGCAGGCGGTGCCCGCCGCAGGCGGTGCCCGCGCGCCCAGGCGGTGCCCGCCGAGGCGGTGCCCGCCAGACGGTGCCCGCCAGCGGTGCCCGCCGCCAGAGCGGTGCCCGCCCGCGAGCGGTGCCCGCGCGAGGCGGTGCCCGCGCCCGAGCGGTGCCCGCCCGCGAGCGGTGCCCGCCGCAGAGGCGGTGCCGCGCCCGCGGCCAGGCGGTGCCCGCCCGCCCGGCCGCGCGCCCCAAGGCGGTGCCCGCCGCAGAGCGGTGCCCCGCCAGGCGGTGCCCGCCCGGTGCCCCGCGGTGCAGAGGCGGTGCCCGCCCCCAGGCGGTGCCCGCGCAGAGCGGTGCCCGCCGCGCGAGCGGTGCCCGCCGCAGGCGGTGCCCGCCGCGGAAGACGGTGCCCGCGGTGCCCGCGCAGAGCGGTGCCCGCGCGAGACGGTGCCCGCGCCGCAGCGGTGCCCGCCGCGAGGCGGTGCCCGCGCAGGCGGTGCCCGCCGCAGGCGGTGCCCGCCGCAGACGGTGCCCGCCGCGACGGTGCCCGCCGCGAGCGGTGCCCGCCGCAGGCGGTGCCCGCCGCAGACGGTGCCCGCCGCAGACGGTGCCCGCCGCAGCGGTGCCCGCCGCCAGGCGGTGCAGCCGCCCGCCGCAGCGGTGCCCGCCGCAGGCGGTGCCCGCCGCAGACGGGCCCGCCGCAGACGGCGCCCGCCGGTGCCCGCCGCCAGCGGTGCCCGCCGCAGACGGCGTGCCGCAGACGGCGCCCGCCGCAGACGGGTGCCCGCCGCAGGCGGTGCCCGCCGCAGACGGGCCCGCCCGCCGCAGACGGTGCCCGCCGCAGACGGCGCCCGCCAGAGCGGCGCCCGCCGCAGACGGCGCCGCCGCAGACGGCGCCCGCCGCAGACGGCGCCCGCAGACGGGCCCGCCGGTGCGGCGCCCGCCGCAGGCGGCGCCCGCCGCAGACGGCGCCCGCCGACGGCCGCCGCAGACGGCGCCCGCCGCAGACGGGCCGCCCGCCTGCAGACGGTGCCCGCGCCGCCGCAGACGGCGCCCGCCGCAGACGGCGCCGCCGCAGACGGTGCCCGCCGCAGACGGCGGCGGCCCGCCGCAGACGGCGCCGCCGCAGACGGTGCCCGCAGACGCCACGGCGCCCGCCGCAGACGGCGCACGCCGCAGACGGTGCCCGCCGCAACGGCGGGTGTGACGGCGCCGCAGACGGTGCCCGCCGCAGACGGTGCGCGCCGCAGACGGTGCGCGCCGTGTGACGGTGCCCGCCGCAGACGGTGCGCGCCGCAGACGGTGCCCGCCGCAGACGGTGCGCGCGGGTGTGACGGTGCCCGCCGCAGACGGTGCGCGCGGGTGTGACGGTGCCCGCCGCAGACGGTGCGCGCGGGTGTGACGGTGCGCGCGGGTGTGACGGTGCGCGCGGGCGTGACGGTGCGCGCGGGCGTGTCGGTGCGCGCGGGTGTGTCGGTGCGCGCGGACGTGACGGTGCGCGCGCGGGTGTGACGGTGCGCGCGGGTGTGACGGTGCGCGCGGGTGTGACGGTGCGCGCGGGTGTGACGGTGCGCGCGGGTGTGACGGTGCGCGCGGGTGTGACGGTGCGCGCGGGTGTGACGGTGCGCGCGGGTGTGACGGTGCGCGCGGGTGTGACGGTGCGCGCGGGTGTGACGGTGCGCGCGGGTGTGACGGTGCGCGCGGTGTGACGGTGCGCGCGGGTGTGACGGGTATGGTGCGCGCGGCTTTGGAGAGTAGGTGAGGGTGAGGGAGGTAAGGGAGGGTGCGGGAGTAGGGAGGGTGAAGTAGTGGGGATGGTGTAGGGGAGGGTTAGGGAATTTGGGAGCCAGTGGGGAGGGGAAGGAGTAGGAGGACCGAGTAGGGGAGGGAATGGATTAGGGAGGGGAAGGAGTAGGGAGGGGAAGGAGTAGGGGAGGGAGTGGGGAGGGAATATGGGAGGGAGTAGGGGAGGTAGGCGGGAGGGAGTAGGGGAAAGAGCAGGGGAGGGGAGTAGGGGGATTAGGAGAGGGAGTTTGGAGTCTGATTTCAAAACTTAGGCCTATGATCTATAAAGTTTCCCTTTTTTGTAATCTTTTATTATAGAATGATTATAATTACCGATATTTGGACCAAAATATCATGAATTTGAAAAAGAAACCAAGGGAAATTGGGTCACCAGTGATTTCAAACCATTAAAATGTAAAAAAAAAGTATCCGTTGGGGAGTGGGGGTTAACCCTATAAAGCTATGTTGCTGTGCTACATGCTTTGACAATACGACAGTTGAAAAGTGTCCCTCAGATCCTATGCCTCCCCCTCCAAATTTCAACATCTTCCGCCGCCCCTGGCGTCTAGGCTGGCCATATGGGGCATGGGGTTGTACTTCCGCACCCCAACGATTTTCTAGCAAAAACCCTACAAGGAAAAGCATTCATACATAACCTTTTAAAATAACACAATTTAATATAACAATACAAGAAGTTATTTTTTCTTTTCTTTTTGCCCCACACTGCCAATTCAAGTCTTCAAGAATTAAATACCAAAACTAAGTTTTAGAACGCGTCTTGGTGTTCTGAACGCTGCTGTTCTAATAAATAAACACTAAGTGTTCTACTTCTGAATACAGAGCCTCTAATTGTTAACACAGACGTGTTCTATTTGTGAACACATTTATATGTAATTGCCATGTAACAGAAAGAAAACACCATTTAGTGTTCGAACACTTGGTGTTCAGTGACCAGAGCTGTAGTTTCGTGAGATACATAAGAGGTAAATTACCGATTAATCTTATCCTGAAATTATAGTATTTTTATTTGTTGTTGTATTGCATCTAAATAAGCATCATTTAAATTTATAAGCAGACGAAAGTGGGAACAGATTGTGTTTAACATTCCCAATCCTAATTTCAGTCACAGTAGCCCAGCCTAACGTTAGAAGCCTAGCCATTATCTCTAAACCTAACTCTAACCTGGGCAAGGCCTAAGAAGATAAATGTTTAATAACCTCAACCCCTTTCACATGCTTCATATACATTCGTAAACACTTACCGTTGTTCATAACAGAATTACATGTGCGCATGCGTAATTTTAATTATAATTGTAATTTGTACCAATATGACTCAAAAATAATTGAACATAAAAAACTTACCAATACTGCATTATTTATTCTGACAAAAATAAGTCTATCACTTCCTCCCACATGTCTTCACTCTCCCACACGCTGTCCGCAGACACAAAATAATTTGAATCTAAACAGGTACACATAACGCCTGGTCCATTGTCATTTTCTTGGTCATTGTCATTCCCCTGGTCCTTGTCCTGGTTTCGTCATCCAGAGTCGGTATCTCTTGTTCTCGGTATACCCTATGGTACTTTCTCCAGTCTATGTTGGTAACCTCTCTGTTATAAGTTCTTATTTCTCATCTTCAAAGTCAAACGTCTCGTGAGCTGAAATAAAAAATATGAAATACAAAGTTGTTGAAATTTTGTTTACAAACTTTGATTGGGACTTAACATTTGACTTAACAACCATAAATGCTATTGTTACCCTTTTTAAAGACTGTTCTGCTCAGAATGTATTGATCTTTTATCAATATTTTAAATATATACCTGTTGATACCCTAAAATTGAGCTGACGCCACATCATTGGTGTAGCCAGGATTTTTTACTGATCCACTGACCGAAAATTTGAAAAGGAAAAAAAAAAGGTTATTGGTCCAAAATCGAAAAAAAGGTAAAGGGGAGGAGGGGGGGTTGTGCAAGCTACCTTAATTTCACTGGTGGGCACCTTTAATTTGGTTTTAAGAGGAAGCTAATTGTGGCCGGGGACCCACTGATCAGCTGAAGACTGCAGTTGAAATTTGGGTATTACTAATGTATTGAGTTTAATCTATTTTCAGCAAGAAATTATTAAATCTATCTGAAACATTAAAAGGATCCATTATTTGTTTGTCACATTATTTGGGACATTGAATATTGTGATTCATGTTCAATTAAATTGCTTAATCATGACAGCATATGATATCTTTCTTATTTCGAGATTTTTCCCTTTTTTCCCATTCTTTGTATAGATTCTGGCATAGAAATGTCCTTTTTTACCCGAAGTTTGGTTCTGAATATCTTGATATAAACTTGTTGTGCCCGGGCACTGCCTGGTCGATTCATTGTACCCTCACCACTGGCATCAACCCAGTGGTGTAGAAGGGGAGCACAAGCGGACTGAGCCCCTAGCTATTTTTGAGAGGGGCTCAGCCCTAGTTATAGCATTCTTGCATGTCGATAACTTTAAACATTTGGGAGAAGAGATCCCCTAGCTCATAATATAGCTATGCACCATTTCCCCCACTCCATTTCGAAAATAAAACTAGAACTAGGAAAAGCAAATATAGCATGAATAACCTTTTCAAATGATACAATTCCAGCGGCGTAGGAAGATATTTTAAATTAAGGGGGCGAGGTTTGATTTTTGTCCCAACAAACCTATAAAATGTATAAGAGCCTTTTATGTCTAAAACTTATTTGTTAAAGGGAGATCGTAGGTGGAAAATTTCGTAAAATTATTAGAATTTTTGGAACAAATTGGCAAATTTCCCGAAAAATAAAGAACATTTTTCGAAAATGAGGAAACTCAACGGAAATTGAAGCAAATTCAACAAAAATGAAGTAAATTTCACGAAAAATATCACATTGGAATAAGAAAAAGATGTGAAGAGAATCTGGCTGTTCAAAAACCAATGAAATTTTTGGGAGTTCCTTGGCCCCCTGGCCCTGGTTTCTACGCCCCCGAATTCCAATATAGATATAACAATGCATGAGATGGCGTTAAGCAAGGAATTACAACTTTGCAGAACTGTTAGTCTGTTAGAGATGTCATTAATCATAATTTCCCAATATTCTCTACTGCAATGATTAAATTATTTTCAAATTAAAAATTAATAGACATGAAATTTCTTTGGAACTCAAGAAGTATATTGCATTTATTGTTTTGACGCATGGCTGAATATTTTCCAATGACATTGTTTTTTTTTTTAATAATGGGCGCACATTCTGATGTAGTGGTCCCGCCGTCGGGGAAGACGCTCAGAAAAGGGTCCCATTTAGCAACCGACAAGGCCCGTGAAAGGGACCCTCACATCGGAGAAGATTATTAGAAAAATGGTCCATCTTAACGACAACAGAGGTCCATGAAAGGGGCCCCACATCTTGGAAAGACGCGATCAGGAAAAGATCCCTATCTAAGCAGCCTGACGAGGTTCGTGAAAGGGGCTTCCACCTCAGGAAAGGGCCCTAGCAACCGCGACGAGGTCCGTGAAAGGGCTCCCACTTCGGAGAAGGCAATCAGAGAAGGGGTCCCATCTTAGCAACCGCCGAGTTCCACGAAATGAGCACCCACATCGGGGAAAGTGATCAGAAAAAGGGCCCATCTTAACAATCGCGCGCGGAAGCCTGAGAGCCTCTGACCCCAATGTTACGCCACTGCATAGCATAATTTCATAGCATAACTACAGGAAAAATGCAAGACAACCTCATCAAAAGACAATGATAATGCTAAAGTAAGTAAGGATTCAAAATGTGACGGCGGCAGTCTGGAAGAAAAGTCACACCTGGTGAGGAAGTTTGATTTCTCACCAAAACTAGAGGCAATTATTATGTTTTTGTCATAGTGTTGGGCGGGCCCTATACACATTTCCAAATTTGAACAGTGGGCGAAGACCCACAGAAGAAATACTTGTTTATTGAGGCCCAATTTGTGGGGCCCTAGGCACGTGCCCGTGTGGCCTATGCTTTAATCCGGCCCTGGCAACAGTTTGTCTCCGAAGGTAAGGTGCAGTTTTGAGTTTTCAAATTGCAGATTATAGGCCTAAAAACTTTCCATTTTGTTTGACCAGTAAAGTCAATCGCTTTTACTCAATTTTATTGCAAAAGATGTCTATGGTCTTGCAAGCATTAAAAAAAAAAAAAAAAAAAACTTCCCTTGTAGGACTCATTTCACAAACTAACAATCGAAATTTCGTCGTCGAAAATTTGCAATAGATCAATTTTGAAATATGGGATAGTTTTATGCATTCCGGATGAAATAAATGTATAATAACTCGACCCTTTTCAAAATTTTCATATAGGCCTACATTCGTAAACGCTTATAATCTATAGCCAGAACTATATGTGCGCATGGGTAACTAAATTACAATATTTACCAATTTTAATCAAAATAATTGAGAAAAAACTTACCAATACTGAAAATACTATGTATTTTCTGACAAAACCAGTTCTTCCTCCATCTGTCCATAGCCTTATATTATCCTTTCCGGCTCAACAACTACATACTTCTCCCGCGATGTCCGTAGATCAAATGATGCAAATTTTAAATCTAAGCAATTAGATAACGCCACCACTTTCAAACAAACTAGCATTCAAAAATTAATCTCAGATAAGATATTCATCACAAGATGTAAAAGAAAAGGACATTACGGATCATGAATATTTCGTAAAAAATATGTTTCGTTTATATATAAAATTTGCGAGCTTTGAAAATAAATGTTTTATTTACTGAGAATAATAAAAGAGGCGACTTTTTAATAAGATTGGCCCTGCACGCTTGTTGTGATGGAGAGCGTTAATCTATCTAACAAAAGCTTTTATTGATTTGTGACTTAAATCTTCTGATTTGTAACAGTGTAGTTCCAATCTCAGTGGTGTGACAAGAAACAACCTTTTCATTAAGATCGCAAGAATGGTGAAATATAAAATATGGACGCTATAAGAATTTGATACAATTAATGAAAAATATTTCGTGATGATGGAATTACATAATGACTCTACCTGTATAAAACACACCCATCAGTGGCTTTGAAAACGTGAGGGGTCCGAGAAGGTCCTAGACCCCCCTCCTAATGCAAAATGTTACAAATTTAGCCCACTTCTGAAGGCAATTTTGTATTTTTAAAGTCTCTGCTTTCGTACTTTGGGTCTCTGTTTTCGTATACCACGGTCTCTTGTTTTCGTACTTTGGGTCTCTGTTTTCGTATACCAGGGTCTCTGTTTTTTCGTTCTCTGGGTCTCTATTTGCGTATACTAGATTCTCTGTTTTCGTACTTTGGGTCTCTCTCGCTAACGAAGTAAGTGAAGAGGAGAAATACCATCTTTGCTGTTCGTCCGTTTTTCCGTTCGTCCGTCCACATCTATTGTCCGTCCGGCCTCGTGCATTGTTCATTTACTGTCTGACTGTGGAACAAAAGATTACTGCCCTAGGAAAGGAATTCCAACTATTCTTATGAAAATAACTTTATTTAAAGGAAAACAAATGCATTCCAGACTTGAATAGCAGCAATTAAATGATTTGTTATAGAATGTTAAAAATAAAAAAGTTGAATAATAATAGAACTGAAGACTGAATGGAAGTTATAAGTGTCTTGGAATGAATAGGGGAAAAAGTAGATAAAGTGGAAACATAATAGATATATGATAAACTCCAACTTAATTTGCGATGAATTTTCATTCTGATTTGGTAGATAGATCAGCCCATATTGGTTTATAAGGGGAAAAGTTAAGCATTTTTCTATTGGAAGTGTAAGATTTAAGTTAAGGTGGGGAGATGGGGAGCTGTAGTGCAATGGAGTGAGTGGAGGTTATAGTGAAGTTTGAATGATGCGTTGGTTAAGAGTATATTTGGTAGATGAGTGGATGGCAAAAGGTGGGTTGGGGTAGTAGGTGAATGTACGATGGTAGGTGAATGGGGGGTGTTAGCTAAATGGGGGTGGTAGATGAATGGGGCATGTTGAGGAATAGAGGATGGCAGGTGAATGGAGGATTGTAGATGAACAGGGGATAGCAGGTGAATGGAAGATGGTAGATGAGGCATGTTGAGTTGATAGAAGTGAGGGGGTGAGAGTTAGAGGAAAGAATGTTGGGTGGAAGATGGTAGAATGATTGGTAAATGCAGGAATTAGGATAAAGGTGGGATGGCATGGGGGACAGGATGGGATGAAATGTGGAGCAGGGTGGGATGGCATGTAGAACAGGGTGGCATGTGGGACAGGGTGGCATGTGGGACAGGGTGGCATGTGGGACAGGGTGGCATGTGGGACAGGGTGGCATGTGGGACAGGGTGGCATGTGGGACAGGGTGGCATGTGGGACAGGGTGGCATGTGGGACAGGGTGGCATGTGGGACAGGGTGGGATGGCATGTGGGACAGGGTGGGATGGCATGTGGGACAGGGTGGGATAGCATGTGGCACAGGGTGGCATGTGGGACAGGGTACCATAGAATGTGGGATAAGATGTCATGGCATATAGGACAGGGTGGGATAGCATGTGGGACAGGGTGGCGAGGCATGTGAAACAAGATAGTGTCATGACATTTATGACAGGCTTGGATGGCATGTGGGACAAGGTGGAATGGCATGGGGACAGAGTGTAATGACATTTGAGACACTGATGACATATCGTCTGGATTTCAAGTGTGATGGGACAGGGTGGGATAGAATGGAATGGTGTGTAGGGCAGGGTAGGATGGCACCTGGTACATGGAAGGATGGCATGTGGGACAGGGTAGGATGGTACAGGGAGGGCTGGGACAGGGTGGCATGGTATATGGGACAGGGAGGGATGGCATGTGAGACAGGGTGGCGTGGTATATGGGACAGGGTGGCAAGGCATATATGGTGAGATGTCATCTTGTTTGCAGGTGTGATGGCATATGGGTCATGTGGTGGAATGGTATCTGGATTTCATGTATGATTTCCTGTAGTGAGGGATATAGGATGGGACATCATGCAGAACAGAGGGTGGGATGGTAGTTGTGACGTAGGGTGGAAAGCATGTTATTAGCAGCGAGGGTATTTGTATCGTTTGCGATGTCTGGTTACCATTGAACTAGTGTTGTAGTATATCTTTGTGCCCTCCTCAACAAAGAACATGTTGGTGAGGGTCCATGGGGGCGTGAGGGAACATGCTGTTGTGAGGGACCATGGAGACCTAAGGGACCCTGGGGACGATAGATCTGAATCGGTCATAAATCTGAATCGATCATAAATCTGAATCGAGGTTAGTTAGAACTGCCTTCACAAAAGTGTGCAGAAGACCTCTGCGAGACATGCACACTTCAGAGGCATACGCACCGTTTCAATATATCTATCGTTAAGCTTCACAAAAGCTTAACGATATGATACGTGTGTATAAGGCTATAATTGCAAGGGGTGTAACCTAGGATTTGTCTCACTGAAGGTTTCATATGGCAGGATAATATGAGTAAAGCTCTTTTTGTAAACAAATGATTATCAATTATCATGATTAAGAATGTTCTTGTGCTTAACTGCTTAATGTATGTTGTGTGATTGCGTGAATACATTTGGAAACGTAATACATTTGGGAAAAGATATTATAAACATGATATCTCAAAAACGATAAACTGGATTCACGCCATGTGTGGCATCAGATAACCCATGGTCTGCAGATGTACCCATTGTTTTTGAGTCGTGATGTCATGCATACTAACGAGTAGGTGGTGCTTAATGTAAAGTATTGAATTGTTCATATTTTAACATTCACATGGTTGTTTTGTTTCATACTTGGTACCTCTGACAAAATTCCAGATCTGGCCAGGTTTAAATTCCAAATGATGTATATCAAATCCAGATCTGGCCAGATAAAGAATTGGGCAGATATATATTCAAATTTGATCGGGCCAGATTAAACTTGAGCTAGAGTTTTCCACATCAAATTTGATCTGAGCCAGAGGCTGAGCTAACTATAGTATATAGATCTGGCCAGATCAACTTTATTTGTGTATCAAATTGATTTTAATAAAGGTTATATCTGGCTTGATCTGGCCAGATCAAACTTTATTTGTGTATCAAATTGACTTTCATCAAGGTTTATATCTGTCTTTATCTGGCCAGATTAAACTTTAATTATCCAGATATAAGATTTATTAGAGCCAGAACTGGACTGTTTGTAAGGGCAATTATGGTGTTAGCTGGTGTGTACCGTGTGTTCATTGTATAAAAACGTTGAATTTCATTAAATGTGTGGTGGCGGGGTCAGGGGCATAACTTGACTTCGAGGTTAAGTCAAATTTGCCAGACGAAAATTTACATTTGCCTGACTCATAAAAAAAGATACACGTACATGTGTCCATACATTCACAAATATAGAACAGTTGGGGACAGATCAACCTCCCAGCCTCCCTCCACTACATCCCAGCCTCCCTCCACTACATCCCACCTCCCTCCACTACATCCCAGCCTCCTTCCACTAGCCCCATCCCAGCCTCCCTCCACTATGCCCCCTCCTTTTCTTACCAATGCGGTCGAACTGAAGTGTCAAATGTGGTACTGCGTAACGCCCTATCAAACCCCTGACGACGCCACTGCTCATAGGCGAAGCCTTGCAATTAGCTTGGTTTCAGGGTGAAGCCCCGGAAGCTCTGAAGATTTCTTGATTATGATGCCCAACAATGGTTTAAACACAAAAATCAATGTAAGTGATGAAAAAATACAATTTCAGATTGTATTGTTAATATCTTCTCGAACTGTCGGATAAAAATTACCATTTCTAAACAGGCAAAGGAGAAATTTGCAATTAAAGTAGACAAAATTCGGTCAAAATTGTGGTCTTATGAACGAAGCCTTGGAAGGGGTCCAGGGGTGAAGCTCCGGAAGCTCTGAAGAATTTTTGTTTTTGATGTCTGAAGAATGATTTAAAATCAACACAAAGTTCCAAAATGTAAGTGATGAAAAGAGGACAATTTCAAATTGAAACGTTAAAATCTACTCAGAGATAGACTTGGGTTACCATTTCTAAACAGGCTAGGAGAAATTTCCCTGAAATTGACAACATTTAGGCAAAATTGTGGGGCTGAAGGGTGCAGTCTTGGTCTAAAGTTTTTTTTTGCCCTAATGGCTTAAAATCAACACACACAAAAAACGAAATGTAGTTGATGAAAAGAAGAAAAAATAAAATTATAATATCAAAATATACTCAGATAAGCATTTAGGTTACCATTATACTAACACTGTCAGGCAGAGAAGAAATTTCCCCTAAAAATTCGTCCACAATGTAATTGGGTTCATGGATGCAGCTCTGATAGGGTCCAAGGGGCGAATCCCCCGGAAGATTTTTAGGTTTTGATGTCCAAAAACTGAAAAATGACTCTTGAATTTAAGCGTGTGTGGGCGTGCATCTTTCCTTTATAAGGCTCCTGCAGTTGCCCAACCCGAACCCAATCAGCATCATAACAAGTCGAGTGGAGATGATTCTGATATCTTCACGATTCAGGCATGTTTGAGATGTATCTCTTACTTAAACAGAAAATACAGGCATTCAACATTTTAAATCTCTGCCCGACTAAGTTCCAAAGTATGATGTTGTCAGCATAATGCCGAGTCAGGGGGACATGATTCTGAATTTCGGATACAACGATTGGAGCATGATTAACGTCCGATTTAAACAGTACATCTGACATTTTACATCTCTGTCCGACTTAGCGCCCAAGTACGATGTTTTTAGCATCATGTGCCGAGTTGGCGGTCGAAAGGATATTATTCGGATATCTGGCTTATACAAGTGCACCCCTCATTCTACATTTCTGTTAAGATCGGCATCTGGCCAACGGAAGGAGGAGGGGGAAGAAAGGGGGTGGGGAGGAACTATGATTTTATCCAAAATATTTTTAAAAGTATTTTGTATTTTGTGAAGAAACAAAAACATACAGGTATAACCATATTAATTTTCTTAGAATTTTGTTTCAATACTAAACCACTTTTTTTCCTAAGAAATAGTCAAATTGGAATTACCCGACAAATTGTTTATTTTTTCTATAGGAGGAGGAAGGGAGGGGAGGGGGTGTCACACCCATCGTTCTTAAGCTACGATCCTGTGCGGGGCTTAATATGATTTTGCTGAAAAGAGCTTCTAAACACGATATCCCAATAAGGATAAACTGGATTCACGTCATGGTGTGGTACACAGATAGTCCATGGTCTGTAGATGTGCCCTACCTAGTATTTGTGGTGGTCATGCGTATAAATGAGTGGACGGGGCTAATACATAAGCAATGGTACGTCCGTTTTGCTTCATTATGGACATGATAATATTGTTGATTACTATGCACATGCTTAAGTTATCAACAGATGCCATTATGCATGCCACCTGAGAGGATTTCTCCTCTGTTGCCCGGGTTGCATGCTGTATTCCCGTTGGAAAAGCTAAATTAAGAATTTTTTAACTTTAAGCGGTAGATTTAAAGGAAAAGTTGTTAAACTTCAGTATTGCTGAAGAATTTGGCAACATTTCCTGAAGTTTGAAGAAAATTGACAAAACGTTTTCCCCAAAACGAAGGAAATTTCCAAAATAATGAAAAAAGATTTCCCCCAAATGAATAAAATTTTCCATTTCCTGAGGTAAACTGCAACCTTTCTGGTTGTATGCTATCTTTCTGTTTGGTAATACAAATTTAGAAATTATTAACATAAGATTGGCATTGAATGGAAATATGGTAAAATTCTTTTTAAGAATTTGGCATCATTTTCAGAAAATTTCCTGAAAATTAAGGAAATTTCCAGAAAAAACGCCACCTGAGAGGATTTCTCCAATTAGACTTTCCGATTATACGCTTTCTTTCCAGTTGGGAGCTTAAGTTGGGACATTTTAAAAGTAAAATTGGTAGTATTTAAAGGAGATTTTGTAAAATTATGATTGGACATTTTAGAAAAATTTGCAACTTTTCCTGAAAATTGCGGAAGATTATCCAATTAAATTTGAATGAAAAAGTAATTTTACCAGTGCATATTCCGCTTGATTGTAACAGTGTCATTCTCTTCCTTAGATTATCCTCTACATTACAGGTTCTAGTCCTACCATAAATTCGACCGAGTTCTGCATCCTGCACACAAAAATAATAGCAAATGATGCCATAGAGCAAGGGTTCTTAATTTTTTTTTAAGGGCCATCATTTCACAACAGCCTGAGGCCGTGGGCCAATCGCATGACAAACAAAACCCGTCAAAACAATCCCTGAAAACAAACAAGCTGAGAGCGCGCGCGATAAGAAGGATGTATGCCAAATGTCGCCGGTTCTCTTATCAGCCGTCCTTTGACAAGCCGCGAATCTGCCCATTTTATAACGTTAACTAACTGCCAAAGAGAACATTTTGCTTGAAAAGCCGCGATGTTATAAGTTGTATAATGCGCAGGTCTGCCTAGGAAAAATCCAAAATAAACAAGTATTTTGGGATTATTACCGATCTCATTCAGATTTTTTTCCCCGCTACGACTATTGTTCGCGGGCCAGAGTGGATCGTCTGGCGGGCCAGATTTGTCCCGCGGGCCGCCTATTAAGAATCACCGCCATAGAGTGATAGCCTTATTTTCGCGGTTTAAATAAGTTATGTGAAAATGAAAAGAAAAAAAAAACTGTTCTCTCTCAGTTTGACCAACCTTTTCTGTGAAGTTTATTTTCACTCTGTCGACCCGTTTCTGGGGTATGAGAGATACAATAACAAACAGATTAAAATGGTGGTACAAAACTAACATGAAAGTAAGGCAAAAGTTAAAAGTAGAACAGTTCAAAAAGAAGTTATACAAGATAATATGTACAATATATACAGTTATGATGAATGGAATGATCTGGCATGTTACTTAGAAAGGTAACAAGTGAATTAAAGCCAAAAGCTGTGAGGAATGAAATCAGTGGACAGATAAAATTCACACAAAACTTTCCGTGATCATTTTAATAAATTTGCATAGCTTTGAGAGCACACAGAGGAGCTAAATAATTCAGACATTTTGATTGTGTTTGGACGTTTGT
Organism: Chiridota heheva; assembly: GCA_020152595.1. NCBI lineage: Eukaryota > Metazoa > Echinodermata > Holothuroidea > Apodida > Chiridotidae > Chiridota > Chiridota heheva. The sequence goes on from JAIGNY010000022.1 coordinate 1,581,686, forward strand.
AAATACAAGACGTAAATAAAAAGAGTGGTGTACTACCATACTAAATGGCTCGTTCCAACAGAAAAATATACATGATACAAAAATACTTCAAATTAAAATAGTTTAGTACTAAAACATTTAAATTTAATATTATTTATTAAATATAAAAAATCTTCTTTTTGATTTAAAAATAAAGTATCATAATGTATTGATATTACATTTTTTAGTTTTAACATTTTGAACAAGCCTTAGTTACGTTAACTTTGTCCGTGAAACAAAATCATTAAATGGTGACAACGGTAAACAAATCAATACAAAGTTTTCGTGTCCAGTCAACAGGTCATTGACTACATTATACTTGACTCTTGAAACAGTTTAACACTAGGCCTAAGAAGAGTGACTTCGAAAAGAAAAACAGGATAGTTCTGGGAATATCTGTTTTTTGAGAAGAAGAACCTGAGAAATCAAAGAAGTAAGTTTTTTGTTGTATTCTTATACGTTAACGTTAGCGACTCACTTTGGCTTAACTTAAACGTTAGGCCTAACGTTAGCCTACAGTTGTGTTGGCACACATAACATTAACATAACATTAGTAATTACATTACAAGATGACGGGCTAAGAATGGTGAGTCACCCCATAAAAAAAGACCCAAACTAACACCACCACCACAACAACAAAAATCAAAACGCCCAGAGTTAGTAAAGAACTTATCAAGTTACACATGACAGCAAGGAGGTCAAACGTTAAGTGGTAAACGCGACACCATAGGCCTATATCCCGAATCGAGCATTGTATATTGTTCAATAGATTGGAGATTGAGTTGAAACATTGAATAGTCAATATTTTGTTTTCATTTAAAAAAAAAATCGCAAATGTGTGCCTTTTGAAATTCAGGCCTGCTGTCTGGAGGCTACTTTCTTGTTAGCACAAATCCTCCATGCCCAAATCACATAATGACCTAAATCCTCCAGATCAGGCTTAACGTTAGGGCATGAACGCATGTGTATTGAAAAAAAACAGAACAACTCAGTGACTCACTGAAGCAAAAGTCAATTGGCTACAACACGCGTCCAAAAAAGTTGCTTTAAAAATCAATCGCGATATGAAAACTTTCTTACTCATTAGTTGTTCTGCTCTTTGAAGTTTCAAACAGTCAGAACCGACCTGATAAATAACCAGGTCGGGTCAGATTTTTCCTCTTTTATTTTCTTTATTCTGAAAACCTTAGTTGGTGTGGAAGTTCATGAGGAGTAAAGGCCGTTGGGCTCTGTGCTGAAAAATAGTTCTTTAAAAAATTTCAACTAAACTTAGTCATGCATGCTCTCTGCAGACAAATCATTAAGCTTTAAATGCTTTAAACAGCCAACTATTGTTGCTCAGTAAGCTTTCTGCTTCACCACCTTTAAAACTAATAAGGCAAGCAAATACACTGCATTTGCTGGTCAACAATTGATCCTTTCATTGAATTAGTGGAGCAGAAAATTCAGACAGAGCTAGTATCACACAAATGGTTGTGGTTTTTGACATGCAGCAAGATTAAGCTTTCTGAAATCCGCCGGACGGCGGATATTTTCATAAATTGTAGTAATGGTATTTACACAGCATGTAGTGCTGAATATCATATTAGCAATGGATGAAGTCCTTATTGTGTGGTTACTTTAATTAAGATAAAGTGGTCTTACCATTTGCTACAGTAAGTTTGTGGTTATAATTTGCTGAACAAATATTCAAGGAGAAGGACAAGTCATGTTTTGTCTAAAAATTCAACCATACATACTTTGATTCCATCTTTAGTAATCCATTGAAGATATTTATGATAGGCTATTTCGCTCTTAAAAACTGTTCAAATAAATGATCTGCATTTAACCAAACCAATGTAGGCCTATGCTCGCTTACATCTATAATCACAAGCACAAACCAAAATGCGAGAGTGTTCCCAAATGATCAACATTTTTTTTGATGGCAGCCCAATTTTTGTGAAAAAACTTAATGCGGTTTGTAAGTGTGGCATATGTGCTACAAATATAAATATAATTTAATGTCACTTGAACGATAGTACTATAACTTAATTGTAAGGTTTTTTTTTTTTGTAAAGTGTATTTTGTCTCCTTAGTCTTAGTCCTTATGCAAAACCAACATGGAGAAAGCGGCAAGTTGTTTGGGAGTAACAAATGAAATGATAACAAATACATTTGTAAATCAATTTTGCATGCGACTCAATTTCAAATATTTTCACCCATCGTGAAAAGACCATCGCGTGAGTGCCCATGAAAACTTTTTGTACCCTCCCATTTGTGGGGAGGGGCCATCCTCCCATTTGGGGGAGGGGCCATCCTCCCATTTGGGGTAGGGGCCATGGCCCCCAACTTTTCAAAAGTGCGCATATGCCTTATTGAGAAAATCAATTTACTGGAACAAATTAATTCAATGTCATTCAGATGGCCAATTCTGGCATGACAGATGGGACAGATTTACACTATTTTTTTTGTTTTAAAGACCTGCCAAAAACAATCTGTAAGATCTTTTTTTTAAGTTATGTATATAGTCATGGTAAACAATCTACAATTTATATTAAAAATAATCCATGAAACTAGAGGATTCAATGTCTGTGTAGTGACAAAGTCAACACTGCATGACAGACAGGATAAAAATTACACTCCATTTTTTAAAACAACTTTCCTTGGAAAAAGATATCTGTGCCCCCATGAAATTGAATGTACTCCCTGTCAAGTTAATCACTTTTATATGAATATTCAGTAAACATATGACTTAGTTATTTAAAAGATGTAACTGGAAATACCAGACCCAACAAATACCAGACTCAATCAACAACAAGAACTGACATTTCAAGTAATTTTAAAATACTTTCAACAATAACTAATCATCAAGTATCCCTTAAATATTCAGTCATTTGGAGCACATTCATTAATGCCTGAATTGAAGCTATTTTTGGTTTGCCTGTTTCATTGGTCAATATGATTAATCAATATTGTACTTCAAAAGGCAATTTTTCATAATATTTTAATATTTTGGCACTAACAAGTATTTACAAAAAAAAATCGATAAAGAATATGCACTTGATTAGTCTTTAGAATTTGAGTGAAAGTCTAACATTTACATTTCAAATTTTGACACTTTTGCATTAAAATTGATTCAGTTTTCCTGTTTTTCTTCCAAATATAAGTTACTTCTAACAATGCAACTTGAAATGTAGGCATACAGTCAGCATCATACATGTAGGTTAAGTGTGACATGTACTGTAAGTAAAGTTTTCTCCACCATACACAAGGGTGTTGGTGATGATGACTTGTCCTTTTTCTTAAGAACTTGTTCCAGTAAATTATGACCACAAACTTACTGTAGCAAATAATGAGACCACTTATCTTACTTAAAATAACTGCTCAACCAGGAGAACGAATACAATGGGGCCATTGATAAGGGAATTTGATTATAATTACTTGTGGTTTTCAGAATAAAGAAAATAAAGAGGAAAAGTCTGACCCGACCTGCTTATTTATCAGGTCGGGTCTGACTGTTTGAAATTTCAAGGAGCACAACAACTAATAAGAATCGCCTTTCCCAGGTTGCACAGGTAGGCTATCTGGTTGAATGCCATCTGAAAGTGGTTGAGTCAGTTTCACACAGGGATGCTGTCAACCCATATTATATAACATAAGGTTCCACACTCTAATAATAGTGAGCACCACAGGTTCCAGGAAGGGTAAGAATTTCTGCACCATCTGGTTGCCATGAGGCATCCATATCCTGCATGTGATTGAGTTACATCCTCACATGATACAGGACATGCTTATTTTTGCACACCTTTTGTGCAATTTCTGTTGTTCCTGTTGGTGCCATTGGCCATCCCATATTCTGTGACATGTCCCTTAAGGGACCTCCTTTCCCCCAATACCATCAATACACACCTTACCATGAAATGTTGCTGGGCATGTACATCACATGTTCTGCACATCCCATGTACAGTAAACATGTGTGTAGTGTGCATGCAGCAATTATTACTGTATTAATGACATGACCGGGACAAAAAGATGGGTTAAGGAGGCAGGCAACATATCACTGCCCTAAAAGCTGAAGTGTGTAATTTTGTAATTAATATTTAGTTTAATTTTTATAAATAAATTCATCAATTATATTATGGAACAAAGACATGGAGTATTATAAATAAAAAGTCTATGTTTACCATTTTTTACAACCTAAGGATGATACAAAATGTGACAGATGGGACAAAAGGGGTAAATTGTGACAGACAGGACAAATTTTGACATGGATTATATCAAGATCACAGGTTATTTTATTTTATTTTATAGGTGAAATCACTTTGTTAGAAGATACAAATGTATCTTTGAAGCAAAAAAAATTTGCATGTAAAAAGTAAACAACCTTTTCATCTTTTTTGTTTTTTTGTGAGAGATGGAACATTACAATGTGATTATCTTAAAAAATGGTACAAGATTGCCATATTTCATCTGATGGGCTAAAATTATTTAGTGGTGGATAGGTAAGGTATCATACTTCATAGTCAACCAATAATGATTATCTTTGAAGCATAAGAACTGTAACAGAGGGCAAATCAAATTTCCATCACAAAATAGGTGGAAATGCTACTTTTGTTTTCCCAAATTTCAAGCCTTGGTGAAAATAAATTCCAAGTGCAGTAGAAGAAAAGCAAAAGAGTTTTGAAAGCTTGATTAGTGTACTATCAAGAAGAAATGACTTACAAGTAGAAAATATACTTAAAACATTCATGCATGTGCAACCCTTATCTGAAATAAGCCCATAGACCTACAAACATACATAAACAAATCAAAAGAGTTTTTTTAAAGAAAACAATTAATCTAATTCATTCAGAAATCACTTCAAGTTCATCCTCTGCCAACGAACATCTCAGGCAGCAATATTTCCATGCTTTGGATCTACATTTTACGAAGAACTCAGACGAATTGACATTTCAACCAATAGACCTTATTTACAATCTTAAAGTTGGTATACCATCGGACACTGCTGCCAACGGAGGGACTGTAACTACCCCGCCATAGGTATTATTTAAATGATGTATTATTTATCCAATGGTATGATGACATTGAACTCCAGTGATTTAAGATTTCTAATGAGGATCTGAAGCAAGAAAAACATACATTCAGGGGAGAGAAGATATTTGAATTAGGGGGTGGAATTTACCAGACAAATTTGTTGGATAATCATTTTATCAAAACATTTCTGAACTTTTATCGGTCAGAATATTACTGGTGAACTTTTTTCCTTTTCTTATTTTTTTTTTATTACTCCAGGCTGCATTAAAAAATGGTTGGATCTTGCTGAATGGTTTTACATGCAAGTGTAACGGTTTTAAGTGTAGTGTCTTTCATAAAAGGATCATGTAACTTTGTAAGAGAAACTTTTGAGAAAAAGTTTTGTATGGGCCCGAAGTTTGTACACCCCATTATTTCTCCTACAACAAAAGATAACATCAAGCCCATGATTTCACTGATTAACTTTAAAAAAACTTCCTATATTTTCAATAAAGAAGCACTTTAAAAAGTATTATTTTTCAAATTCATTCTTGCCATATTTTTGTATTTTTAATTGGAAACAGCTGCTGAAAGCTTTGTATGTTTATTATTGATACATGAGCTTCACAGTTTTAATGGTTTTGCCGAAAACGAGGAAACTTTTTCTTTCATGAATATCTGGATAAGTAAATATCAAGCAACTATGACTTTATCATGGATATGAAGATGAGAAATCAAAGAATTTATTTATATTTCTGACAATGAAAAAAAAAAAAAATTATTAAGAAAGCTCAAATTAAATCCCTTCAGGTCCACCATGCTATAAAACTCTGGTTATTGTTGGAATGTGGGATTTGAAAATTGAATACTAAAGCCTCTACAATTTTTCTGTAAATTTTGAACAAAAGTGGGTGAACTCCAAGACAGCTGCAAACCTTATCATCTTAGAAAGCATTTAAACAAAACAAACGTTTCCTTGTAGTTTTAATGTTGATAATAATTTGGTAGTCAGATAAAACATATATTTTGTAGAAATGAATCTTTTCTTGTCTTCAGAAACAAAAAGAAGAATACCCTATTGAAACTACCATGGAGCAAACGTCCATTTCGGGACTTGGTGCCCAGGAGCAGCCCCCACGATCTTCCAGCACGAGAGAATCAACCCAGACAATAGCAAGTAACCATGGAAAGTACACCGACAGAAACCCAGACATGACACCGGTGAGAATCATATTTAACATCTTAAGATGTATATTTTAACTTCTTTATGCCTGCTTGGCATTTATGCCATCATGGAAAGATTTTGCTGACATAAGATTAATGTGAAGATTATTTTTAATATTCCGTTTGAAGTCATATCAAGGTAGGAATAGAAATGTACATTATTCAAACTATTTTGTTTCTTTTGAAGTCCTCTTTCATGTAATGATAAACTTGCTTGATCCCTAAAGTAATCTTTTAAGTTCAATGTTATTGGAAGAATAGATGTCAAGTTACTGCACAAATAGAAGCAGAATATTATGTAGATGTTGATTCTAAAATTAGTAAGTAGATCTCTCACAAAGGTTAGACAGACTTGAGGCTTGAACATTTACATTCATTGTTTGTCAGTGCCTTCTTGCAAAATGTTTTGGAAAAAGAATATGGTTTGAATTTTATCTTATTTATGTCTTTTTTTTTTTTTCCTTAAAGGCTGGAAAACTTATTACAATGCCAGGAGAAACAACCAAAGATTGCATGAACGTTCCTAGGGTAAGTATGTTTCTCTACGCAATCAACAAATTATATGTAAACGCTATAAACAGAGCCATTAGGAGTATTGCGGGTGGCAATTTTGATAATCCGGCCCCTCACACTGGAAAATTCTGAAGAACAACAAAAAAGGTCATCACCTAGTTTTGTTCCAATTTTACATTGTTTTCGCCATTTTTCAAGCATGAGTTTTCATCAATTTTGGAGGCCAAACTGTTTGACGCATATTCCCTTTTTTAATTTTTATGGCCATAGTTTCCGTGGCTGCTAGTAACCGCCTATTCCCCTAACCCCTCCTTTCACAATGGTACTAGATATAAAAATCATAATATAAATATATATACATACTATATAAACACAAATTACAAATTAAAAAAAAATCATTAATTTCATATTTTACCTTTTGATCTACACAGGTTAAGACTCCAGACACAGTAAAGAAATTTCGCAACTTTACCCAAGTAGAACCGCAGGAAAGGAGAGTGTTTTATGGAAAGGCTTTAGACCCAGACATAGCTTCTACAATCTCACATGGAGTAAAGACCTCAGATTCTTTGAAAGTAAGTGCACTTGTTATTTTGCAAGTTTTTTTAATTTCAAAATACATTTTGTTTTTCTTAAAAATAATCCATCAAATAAGGTTTCATTTAACCCTACAAAATTGCTACCTTCTCAAATATTTTTTTAATTTGATCTGAAATGATAGTTTGTGTATAAAAAAATTGCTACCTTCTCAAATATTTTTTTTGTTAATTTGATCTGAAATGATAGTTTGTGTACAACAAAATTGCTACCTTCTCAAATATTTTGTTTGTTAATTTGATCTGAAATGATAGTTTGTGTATAAAAAATATTGAATTTGGCCCCAAAATTGCCGACTTGCCCCCATGATGGGTTACTCTAAACAAACATTTTTAAAGCCTGGCCTAGATTGTAAAATAAAACACACAAATGATATTTTTTTATTTGATAATAAAAAATATTTGTTAATGTAGTCAATATTGTCAAAGAGCAAAGTCTTACAAATATGATATAACATTACAATAAAATCAGTTTATCCATTCAGTGGTGCCACTAAAACATATTCATTGATGGGGGAGGGGGGCACAAATAAAATTGTATATATGTACTGCCTATGGGTGTGCTGCACATGTGAAGAGTGCATCTCAACACCATGGGGTCAGGGGCCTGCCTAAAGCCCCTAGTGTGGTCCAGGGGTGATTCCCTGGTTGGGGCTCAGGCGAAGAATTGCGTCTTTTGTGGTTTTGGTAGCAGGGGATTGCTTAAAAATTATGTCAACTACACAATAAAACAATTTTGAATTTGTGTAATTTTTAAATGGGGTACATCCCCCTTTCCCAGTGCTGGCGCCACAGTATCCATTGACCCCACAGTCCATAAAAGAATCCCATGTGAACATTCTCCAATTTTGCACAGGATTTTAGATGTAAAAAAAAAGATACAAAATTTAGCTCATAATTCAAAATTTAAGAGATATGTTACCCATAAGTACAGACTTAATCACCCTCAGTTATTTATTTTCTGAAATCTATAATGTCATCTAAAATGCAATATTTTAATTTCTAGGCTGGAGAACTTGTGAATCCTAACCCCAAGACACTATTCAATCAAAAGTTGGCTGACAAAAATGAAACTCTTTATGCCAGTAAACAGAAAGGACCCCTTGGCAAGTCACATGATCAAAGCAAGGGTCTTCCGGAGGGCATGGACCCTTATCAAACAACTCTTGGAAATGTTAATACTTTTGGTAAGTTTGTTTGTTTGTTTTATCTATCTATCTATCTATCTATCTGTATATCTATATATCTATCTATAACACTTTTTGTATCTATCTATCTATCTATAGCACTTTTTATATCTATCTATAGCACTTTTTGTTTCTATCTATCTATCTATAGCATTTTTTGTGATTTGTTGGTGTTTTAGTGCGATGATGTTTGATTGTCTGCCAATAAGTGTCATTCATAGAAGACTGACCATGAATTAAATACTCACTACCAGACCCAAAAGCCACCCAGCTGACATGAACATGTGTAATTTATTGCTATGAATTTAATTTATGTACTTTAACAACTGAGTTGCTTTACCTGTTTTGCATTGACAAGATGAATATGTAAAATTGAAAATCCTATCCACTGCCCAACCGTGAATTGTAACTCCGATAACTTCACAAAGCTCATGTAAAATGCGAAAGAAAGGTATTCTTGTCATTGCTTTTTTTGTTTTGTATCCTATCTTCATGTGCAGCTTGCCAAAGGATTCCCCCCCCCCTCCCTCAAGATTTGCTAATCATTGTTTTTTGTATTCAATTTTATGTATAATTTAAAAAAACTCGATTGTTTGCCCCCAACCTTAATCATTTTCCCCCTTAATACCTTAAAGTCGTCTACATTAGTTGTTCTGCTCCTTAAAGTTTCAAACAGTCAGACCCGACCTGATAAATAACCAGGTCGGGTCAGATTTTTCCTCTTTATTTTCTTTATTCTGAAAACCTTAGTTGTTGTGGAAGTTGGTGCTGAGTATCATATTAGCAATGGATGAAGTCCTTATTGTGTGGTTATTTTAATTAAGATAAAGTAATCTCACTATTTGCTACAGTAAGTTTGTGGTTATGATTTGCTGGAACAAATTTTTAAGGAGAAGGACAAGTCATGTATGCCTTTTATGGTGAGTTTCTTAGAAATGAGGAAACTGTTGACTTGACTTTAAAAAGCATCCTCATGAAAATCAAATTTCTGCTTATTTGTATAAGCATTGTTCTTTCTTTGAATTTTCATTTCTCAGAAATGTGTCCGTGCATAGAATTTTTGTGGCTGGTTTACATTTCCAGTCAGACCTGCCAGAAATGAAAAATTATGGAAATTTATACTTGTGACATGTTATACGTTTTAAGTCAACCTTTCAAAAATGAAAAAAATACCAGTGAAAATTTATAATTGTCACAAGTTATACGTTTTAAGTCGAACCTTCCAAAAATGAAATGTGGTTTTCCTACCACAATAGATGCAATTTCTGCAAGATCCTAAATGTTCATTGGTAAACCTGTTGCTATTTTCTAAAATATATTGATACTTATTTTTTGACTCCCAGATTGCTCAGCTGGTGAGCTTGTGAGTCCACAGAAAAGTGCAACACAAGTGTTGGCCGAAGATCAGTTGGGCAAAGATCTTTATAAAGTGACACATCATGATTTTGAAGTTGGTGAAGCATTAGACAGAAATTATGACTGGAGCAGATATCAAAAAGAAATGGTATTTGGAATTCCTACCCCCCATAACAATGATGGAAAACATGTGGCAAAGACTTTGACATGGCTGAGAAATAACAACCTGTAAGTATCACTGTCAAAATATTTTTCAGCTTTTCTCAGCTTTGTATGCAGAGCCATAATTCCCAGACTTTTACCCTCTACTGTAAGCCAGAATTGTTTAGAAATACACAGTCATTGAAAAATTGATCCCCTATTATGTAGAGGAAAATAATTGTCTTTGTTATCCCCTTCCCCCTGCCCCTATTTTTGTAGACAAGAATTATGACCCTGTTTGTATGATTAGGCTTGTCCCATTTAACTTGGTGTTATTACTGTTTAGTAAGAGTGAAAACAAGCCTTGAAAAAGGTCTGGTTTTCTTGAAACTAAAATGGTATTTTTGTTAAATCAGTGAAGATTTATTCAAATAAAACACAATTTTATGCATGTAATATTTTGAAATAAGCTGAAAGATACAAAAATTATGGAAAAGGGTTTGATCTGTAGTTTTCACCTTGAGCCATCCTGTAACATAACTATTCTATTTCATCTCTTCAGAAGGCAAGCAAATCATCATGTTGGATGGATTGGGGGAAGATCTCCCAACAGTTTCACCACAATGCATATCATAAATCCGAACAAATCGAGGGAAAAAATGATTTTTTGAAATCTTTACTTTTTAATCCCATAAAGTTGAGGGAGGGAGAGAATAAGTCCTACCTTTCCTCAGAAAAATTACAGCTCTGTCATCAATGCTTTTTGACCCAATACTTGGAATGATAATTTAAAGTCTTAATCATTCTCCTTCATGAGGCGGGGAGGCTCTAATTTTCTTCCACAAAGTGTGTGTGTGTGAGAAGCATTATCATGCTGCAAAATACCTGTGCCTGTCAAATCAAACATTTGAGAATTCCTCTATAAGCTGTAATTTATATTCTGTGAGAACTTCCTCTGTGCAGTATGTCAGTGCAAGTTTTATGAGTATAGTGAATATATTAGCATATGGTAACATTTTCAATGTGTAGTCTAAAAAAATATGCTTTAAACCAAATCAACAAATAAGTTTTGTGAGTGTGAGGTTTCAAAGAACTTCTGTTCAAGTTAAATATAGTTATGATAGGAAGGGGATTTAAATTGTAAAAATGAATATTCATTACAATTGATTTCTTTCTTTTTTTGTGATATTTTTCAGTGACAAAGGGACAAAAGTGGTTTCAAAGAGGGTAGATGATTTCCGTGAAAGAACACAACCACAACTTGGTCAGGTGCATGATCCGATCAAGGAAACCTTGGATGTTTCACAGGATCATACATATGGAATATTAATAAGGCCAGATGAGTATGGAGCTGGGGACCTCATCCATGGAAGAATCCCTGGGAATTACCTTCGTGGTAAAGATCACGAAAGGGGAATCTTGTCATCTGTCAGACAACAATTAAAGAAAGCTAACTATCATAATTTTAATGATCTGCAGGCTGCGTTTCAATTTTACGATAAGGTGAGAGATTTGTTACACTTTTTGCATAGTTCTTCAGGTACTGGTCTAAAAAATGATAAAATATTTAAATGATTTAGTGATAAGTCTGCCTTTTTTTAAAATAAGTTAACTGATAAGTTATTACCATTACATTTATTTAATGTATTACAAATTTTGCCGAATTTTGGAAATTGCAACAACAGGCAAGAAATTTGATAAATCATTTTTTCTTTGAAATCATTATTACTGTGTGAAACTTTCTCATTAATGTTTTTTTCAATAGATGATCACAATAAATGATCACAACTGTTTTTCTTCAAAAATGATTGAATTAATATAATATATTATTATATATTTTGGTAAAACAATTCCATTGATGATGACAATTGGTTTTTTGTAACAGAATGGAGATGGAAAGATTGATATTATTGAATTGCGAGATTGCTGCCTTCAGTTCAACCTTCCGATAGACCACAACTTGCTGGAACAACTTATTGATTACTGCAACAATAATCGCGATGGATCAATTGATTATTCAGAATTTGCCAATTTTCTGAATTGGAAAGACAAAATGATCCAGAAACCTGCGCCCAGTGCTGATATAACACCCAAGACGGGGGAGCTGAATACACCTGAAAGAATTAAAAAACAAATTGATGAATCAATTGGGCAGCATAAAACATCGTCATCCTTGATTAATGCTGTGATTGGTGGAGTTTCCACACAAGGTAAATAGACATATTGTAGTTTAAGAATTAGCTCAGTGGTCAAGTTTATCTCGTATGAAAAGGGAATAATAAAAACAAAATGGTTAAAAACGCATTCAAAAATCTTGTTCTGTTGAGGAGATATTTAAGTTTCAAGTTTTGTATGTATGATTTTTGTAGAAATGACTGAAATCAGACTAATTGTGATGTCACAACCTCAGATTCCCCAAGTTTTTATGTATTCAATCATAGGCCTTCTTTTCCCTGCAATTTTGTGGCATAACAACCATTGGATATGTCAGGAAAGGAGTAAAATATAATCTTGTAAGGGTAACTATAATTTACCATCTGAAGAAAGTTTGAAGAAAAATTCAAGTAGTAAAAAGTTTTCTTCAAAATACATTAACAGTTGTTAAGAATGTGAGTATGATGGTGCTAGCTTCCTACAAGAGACTAACTACGCCAGTCATTTCTATACAGATGAGACAGAACATTAAACCTAAATATCTTCTTAATGTAATGATGAGATTAAGTAATTGGTTTCTTTTGTTAAAACAATTGTGTCGGGCTTAGGTTGAAAATTTGTCAGAGGAAACACAATTATTTGTGCTCTGAATAATTTATTCTTTATCACAAATCCAGTCTAAAATGAGTCCCTTTCTTTTAAAGTGTCTGAAATGAGTCAGTTTTCTGAAATCTAAATGCATCCCTGTCCAGCAGAATTGTCAACTGAGACGGAACAGTGCTATAGATTCAACACAGTTCTTTATATAAGATGAACTTGCTAGACCACTAAAAGAGATGCAGGTGTCTAGTTATCAGAATTTACTTCAAATTATAGCCTACCTTCTAGCTATAAATATGCAACCTGACCACAAATGGTCAGTCTACCATAACTATACAACCAAAAAACAGAGCTACAGATGCAGTCCCACCATACCCCTATAATGCCCCTTCTCTCTCACTTTTCTTTAACGCACGATACTTTTAGACATCGATGTTGAGGTCTGACATTTATTTATTTCACACTTAGCTGTAATTTTCACCGTTTTCATCTACCTTTGCCCAGCGAAATAAACGATGGTTTTATACGAGTTCTATTTCCACTAGCCCAACAGGCCGAGACACCCCTGGACATGATTCCTCTTCTACTGGATGCTTTACAGCGTGAATGCAAGGGTTCCAGTGGTGGACCCACCCGTGGTAGAGAAGGACGCTGACCAATCTCAGCGAACCCTTCTCTCGAGCCCAACAGGGGAAGCAGCAACTCCAGCTAGGGAGGTTCGCCGTGGATCTCTCCATCCACCAGAGGGTCCAAGGCTGGGCCAGGAAGGTGTCCAAAGACCTAAACCAGACAATAAGGATCAGGGAAGGGGATTTTATCTCCCTCATAAAGACACCTCCCATTCCGGATGAGGTATGGTCCATGCTGAAAAAACCCCAGAAAGGGGCTCCTCTAGCGTCGATTATGCAAGGATGCAATTGCCTCAAGAACCCGGCCACTCACAAGCGAAAGCAAGTCCTCCGCTTAACGACAATTTGGTCAGAGGGCGGTCAAATACCAGGCCCTGGGAGTTTGGGCCTCAGAAGGTATGGCTGAGGCCCTGCGTAACCCTCCAGAGGAGCTACAAACCAGGACCCAACCGATGTTGGAGGGTCTAGCAGGCCTGCTAGATGCCACAGTAGACCAACCGACATGTGTTATCAACCGTGTGACAGGGGAAAGAAGAGAGAATCTCTTTCCCCTGTTGGGGCTTTCTGACACCACAGTGTCAGATTTGCAATGTCTGCCCAGGGAGGGTTCAGATATATTCGCTGGCCATTTCCAACACATCTTGTTTCGCCAGGCGGACAGACAGGATGTACTTCGCCGTAACATGGAAGTTGACAACGAAGGCCAAGGTCTCCAACCCTCAGCCACGGCACGACACCTGGGCACTCCCAGAGCACATACACTCTCGTGAATATGTGATGGAACAGGCCACCCCTGTTCCACACCGCCAGTCACCACAAACCTCAGCGGGCACATGTTCCCAATGGTCAGGCCAGGTCACGGTTCCCCGGCACCCCCCTTAGTGGGAGGGCCTGTAGGGCCATATCAACCTTCTTTCTCGCCCTAAAGAAAGGGGGAAAATGGAGACCCATCCTAAACCTAAACCTAAAACCATTAAACAGGTAACCTTCAAGATGAAAACCTTCAAATACAAAGGCCAGACCTTCATCTTCAAGGCATTGCCGTTCGGTCTTTCCTCTCTCTCCCCCTCCCTCCCGAGTATTCACAAGAATCACACGGGTAGTAGCCTGGGGACGTACGCCTCAAAATGGCTAGGAGTGACAAAGGACAACTGGGTCTTGAAAACAATTTAAGAGGGATACAAACTTGAGTTTACCTCCCCTCCTCCAGAAGAGGGTACACCCAGGCCCACCCCTGTCCCTCCGGTCCGGAACACCAGGCTCTGTTGGAAGGGGAAAATTCAAGCGCTCCTTGACAAACAAGTCGTAAATCTTCAGGCGAGACAACAGGAAAGCTGGTCATATCAGCTTTCTTTCTCGCCCTAAAGAAAGGGGGCAAATGGAGACCCATAAACCTAAACCTAAAACCATTAAACAGGTTAATCAATCCGGTAACCTTCAAGATGAAAACCTTCAAATACAAAGGCCAGACCTTCATCTTCAAGGCATTGCCGTTCGGTCTTTCCTCTCCCCCCCCCCCCCTCCCGAGTATTCACAAGAATCACACGGGTAGTAGCGGCGTTTTTGCACAAACAAGGATTCAGATCTTCATGTACCTGGAAGATTGGCTCATTGTAGCCGACGACCCGGAGACCTCGGCCCATACTGCCCGAGTGATAGAAGTAGCCCAAGAGTTAGGATGGATTGTCAATCCTGCCAAGTCGGATCTAGTTCCCTCCCAAGACAGCCCCCTCTTTGGGGCTGTCTTGGATTTCATGACAAGTCACACTCGACCGTCTCAAGAGAAAATCTAAGCAGTATTCTCCGGAGCAGAGCTCCTACTATCCCAAGACTCAGCTCCAGCTCGATGCTGGTTGGTCTTTCTGGATTATCTAGCAAGTGTGGTAGACGTGGTCCCCATGTGCAGGTTTTTATGAGGACCTTCAATTCCACCTTCTGTCTCATTTCGATCCTCTTTCCAGAGATCTTTTCACACCAGCCCACCTTTAGTGTGGCCCCACCTTCTATGGTGGCAAGACAGGTGTCATCTTTTCAAGGAGTGTTTTTTCCCCCATCATTCCCATCAGTGACAGGTCACAGATGCCTCTTTGGAGAGATGGGGAGCGCATTTAGGAGACGCACAAGTAGCAGGCCTTTGGACAGGGAGTGGTTCCATCAACATATCAACATATTGAAAGCGGTGCGCAGGGCACTCCTCCACTTCAAGCTCCTGGTTCAGGGACACACAGTCCTCGTTTGAACAGACAATACCACAGTAGTGGGGTATGTGAACAAACAAGGTGGGACAAGACCCCACAGACTTTGGATGTTAACCAAGTCACTCCTTTATGGTGTGCAGAACACCAGATTATACTGATGGCGGTGCATCTTCCAGGCAAACTGCAGATATGTTATCACGACTGCAAGACAGCCCCACGGAGTGGACTTTGATCGGTCAGTGTGTCAGAAACTCTGGTCTGTCTTCGGAATACCAGAAATAGACCTATTCGGGCAGACAACAATTTTCAACTGCCTGCTTTTGCACTCTAGCCCAAGGTCCAAGAGTCTGGCAGGTTAACACTTTTGCAATTCATTGGGGTCCCTTAGTGGCTTATGCCTTTCCCCCGTTTGCAATAGTGCGGGTCTTAGACAAGGTAGCTTCCGACCAGTGCCAATTGTTGCTAAAAGCACCCAATTGGCCAGGCTAAATTTGGTTTCTTCCTGTTACACAGCCTTCTGGGCAGCACTCCATTGGCATTGCCCCTGTTCGAGGGGCTGTTGAAGCTACCGGAATCGGGCAGAACACATCCAAATCCGGCAACATTTCACTTGACTGTGTGGCCTTTATCACAGAGAGCTAAATCTTGCAGGGACTTCCGCAGGAGGCTGCCCAGATGGTGGCCCAATGCAGGCGTCCCTCCACTTTGGGATGTATTCTGCGTGAGTCCGATTGTATGGAGAATGGTGCGCAGATAGAACGGTTTCTCTGCATACAGCGTCTGTAGGTGATGTAGCGGAATTTTTGCTCCTTTAGTTCAATCTTTCAAAAAGGTAAATACTGTCAAAGGGTTTCGTTCTGCTATTGCAACAATTCAAAAGGGGTTCTCCAATGGATCTTCAGTTTCCACAGCAGCTCCTTTAGAGAAAATAATTAAAGGCATGTTTCTCCAAAGGCCAGTGGTCAGAAATTTGGCTCTGCCATGGAGCATGTAAGTAGTGTTAGAAACTATGGCAAAATTTCCTTTTGAACCTACCTACATCGTCTTGTCCTTTGAGGGAATTGTCTTTTAAGACTGCCTTCTTTTGGCAGCTGCTTCTGCTTGCCATCACAACTCCCTTCATGCCCTTTCTTTAAGAGAAGGGCATATCCGCTTTAAGTTAGGGTAATCCGTATGATTCCGGACCCCTCTTTCCTAGCGAAGAATCAGACATTAGACAGATCCAATCTTCCTTTCAAACCTAGCTTCTTTCTCTGATACTAAGAAATCAGACATTCTTAAGAACTATATTTTTAACAGATTTCTTTTCAAAGCTTTATAAAATCTGCCTTCCAACCTTTGTTCACTCATACGGGGCTTCATGGCATTTCTCTGAGGGGTTCCTCTGAGATAAATTTGAGTTCTGGACAAAACGGTCAGAAGGAACTAGTAAAGGTGAGTTGTTGTTTTCTTTATTCCTTTGTTTCTATGCTTTGTTGTTTAATGCATAGTAAGAACTCCCACCATCCTAACGATTGAAATGTGGTTGCATATTTATAGCATAGAAGGTAGGATATAATTTGGAAGTAAATTCACCCCACCTGAGTAGTGGGGATATTTATGAGAATTATATCTACCTTCTATGCATCCCACCCACCGACCCCACAAGTCCTCACTATTTTGTCATGGTGGTATATAAGTGGACTTAAAGAGAGAAGGGGCATTTTAGGGGTATGGTGGGACTGCATCTGTAGCTCTGTTTTTTGGTTGTATAGTTACAGTGTGCTGACCATTTGTGGTCAGGTTGCATCTTTAAAGCATAGAAGGTAGGTATAATTTTTGTAAATACCTCACTACTCAAGTGGGGTGAATATGTCCACAAAGAAAATTATTTTGCCCCAAATGAGAGTTTTATGTGCATATATTTAATACAAATTGTGCAAATAATTTGGTCGTCCGGATATGATTTGGTTTTCCTGGGAGGCCGGACGAGTGATTTGTTAATCCCTGCAATATGTTACAACCAACAGAGTATTTATTATGTACATTTCCCTGACTAAAATGCTTCCAGAACTTTTAAAAGTGATGAATATAGATATCATTGCATCCAATAACAAAAGCAAGAGAGAGATTGGGCTGTTTAAATATATGTCATTCACTTTTAAAAGACACCCAAGCTGTGATTAATCATTTGTGGTTATGCTTAGTTCCAATGATATTGTACTGATATGTTTCAAGGGCTGGGCCTTTAACCTTTTTAATAACCAACAAGATTCATGGTTTTTGTCAATGTTTTTTTTCTTCCTTTATAATGAAATCATATTGCAAGAAAATCTTGATCAAGGGTATGAATAATCCTCAAATAAAAATATTTCTGTCCAGCATTTTCTGATTTAATAGGGGAAAGGGGGAAGCAGGGGCATGGAGTAAATTGTGTGTATGTGTGTGGTGGGATTTGATTCAAATAACCTTATATTTAACCCTATTTGCTTAGGTTCAGAATTTTTTTTTGTGGGCTGTGGCATTTAACTATTTATACCAGTTGGTCAATATTTGATCCCATTTTACTGTTTTGAACTCTATTCAGGCTACAGGACCTATGGAATTCCGACAGTGCGGTCAGATTTACCAGGCCCTCGTATTAAGAGAGTAAGCGACCTCACAAATTATGGAGACACGTCCAATGCACCAGGCCTCGTCAATCCCTCCATCTATAGCAACATGGGGGTACACGAGAAAGATTTCTTTCAACCACGACAGCCAGAACAGGTACGTTTATTATTATTATTATGCCACATATTTTAGGTGCTCAATTCAAACCATGCACTTATGTTCCTTATTATCATTGAAATCTGGATGTCCAGCATGCAGCCCTCTTGTCATATGAAACTATTTTTAAATTCCCACAAATTCCTGAACCTAAATAGACTGCACAATATCTGTCTTCATGAAGCTAAAATTACATTTTTTTCACAAAAATTGGGACTACTTGGTATATTACTAATTCAAGACCCTAACCTTTTTTTTTTTAAATACAGACATTTTGTTTGCAATTGATCATAAACTTTTTTGGTACATTATTACTATAATTTTTTTTTCATTTCCCACTTTCTTGGAAATTTTTTACTTAGAATTTGAAGCGTTCATTGCATAATGGGTTGTGGCAGCAGAATTATCTTCAGCAACTACTTTTCATAAAGACATCGCAAGGCCCATAAGCAGGATCTTTCTGACAGGGGCACTGACACTTCAAGAATGGGGGCATTTGGATACCAATGGGGCTGCACCATTACCTTCACAAGGGTGCAGCTCCATGCTGGATATGAGCTTGAAAATCACCATGTTTAGTACTGAGAACTGCAGCAATCACAAATTGTTCCCTCTTTCCCAGTAGATAATCTTTTTTCCCTTTGAATATCTCATCTTAGATAAACCAAATCTTCACCAACATGGGCGTTGAGATGGACAACGATACATTCCAAGAACTGTGGAAGGTTGCATCCTCGAGAAGTGAGAAGGGCCACGTCAGCATAGAGGGTTTCAGAAATGTCCTTGATGAGATGCAGTCACAGAAATATGTAGAACGAGCTTAGGAAAAATATATTTTGAACTCCTCAGACATTTTAACTTGCCATAGTGCATAGCCTGTGATTGGTTAATTGATGAATAGAATGGTGCGTTTGAAACAATGAATTCTTCTTCTTAATTTTCAGAGTTGATATATTTTCATGATGCAGATTCAATTCCTTCCAGTACATAATTGGCTCCAATAGATGGGTGCTTTATCCAGTATCAAAGTCTTTTTTATATTTCATTCAATCTTCCAAAAAAACAGTCACTTTCTCTCACCAAAAATGTTTCTAAAAATTCTTAAAGAATCTCTTAAAATTGGTTGTCCTTGAAGGGGATGAGTATTATTAGACTTTTCTTAGTACATTATGTCACAAGTGTCACAATACATTGTGTCACAAGTGTCACAATAATACACAAATAAGTATCAATATATACCCTAGATTGCGTACAATGAGCCTAAGAAAAAAAAAGGAAAAAAAGAGGTGCTGTGGTTAAGGAGTCATGTTCGTAGTCAAGAGGTACCGAGTTTAATTCCCGTCGTGAGCGATGCACTGTGTCCTTGAGCAAGACACTTTACTCTACTTGCTTCAGTCCACTCAGCTGTAAAATGAGTACCAGCACTGCTGGGGAGTTAATCTGTGATGGACTGGCGTCCCATCCATAGGGAGTTATATACTCTGCGCCATGGTAACCGGGGGTAAGCACCGGCTCAATGAGCCCAATGGCTCGGATGGATTAAACTTTAGTATCAAAATATACCCGATTGGTGTTTATGAGTATTAGACTTTTCTTAGTACATTGTGTCACAATACATTGTGTCACAATACATTGTGTCACAATACATTGTGTCACAATACATTGTGTCACAATACATTGTGTCACAATACATTGTGTCACAATACATTGTGTCACAATACATGGTGTCACAATACATGGTGTCACAATACATGGTGTCACAATACATTGTGTCACAATACATTGTGTCACAATACATTGTGTCACAATACATTGTGTCACAATACATTGTGTCACAATACATTGTGTCACAATACATTGTGTCACAATACATTGTGTCACAAGTGTCACCATAATACACAAATAAGTATCAAAATATACCGTAGATTGGTGTTTAAAAAATGTATCATACACTGGTCCATTTAGTTTGACTGAAACCGCTCAGGATGAGTATTAAGACTTTTCTTAGTACATTATGTCAAAAGTGTTACAATACATTGTGTCACAAGTGTCACAACAGTACACAAATAAGTATCAAAATATACTCTAGATTGGTGTTTAAAAAATGTATCATACACTGATCCATTTAGTTCGACTGAAACCACTCATGACTGGGATGAGTACACAAGTGTCACAATACATTGTGTCACAAGTGTCACCATAATACACAAATAAGTATCAAAATATACCCTAGCTTGGTGTTTAAAAAATGTATCATACACTGGTCCATTTAGTTTGACTGAAATCACTCATGACTGGGATGAGTACACAAGTGTCACAATACATTGTGTCACAAGTGTCACCATAATACACAAATAAGTATCAAAATATACCCTAGCTTGGTGTTTAAAAAATGTATCATACACTGGTCCATTTAGTTTGACTGAAACCACTCATGACTGGGATGAGTACACAAGTGTCACAATACATTGTGTCACAAGTGTCACCATAATACACAAATAAGTATCAAAATATACCCTAGCTTGGTGTTTAAAAAATGTATCATACACTGGTCCATTTAGTTTGACTGAAACCACTCATGACTGAGATGAGTACACGGGTGTCGCAATACATTGTCACAAGTGTCACCATAATACACAAATAAGTATCAAAATATACCCTAGCTTGGTGTTTAAAAAATGTATCATACACTGGTCCATTTAGTTTGACTGAAACCGCTCGTGACTTGTGATAACTTTGACAACTAAGGTGCACTTTTTAATAGGTAACAATTATAAGAAGTTTCTTTTAAAGACCAACAATTAGGATGGCATTTATTATCTATGGTCCTGGTGGTATACTATGGTGCATTTAATGAGCAATAATTGGATATTCCATTACCAAATTTTGAGTACTTCTTAGTACATTATGCAATAATTTTACATCAGAAAGCCAGTTTTATTTCCTTTGTTCTTCAGCTTCAGCATTTATTTGAACTCCAGTCAATTTTTATTCAAAAAATTTTTATTCAAAATTATTCAACATTAGCATCACAATAGATGTATGAATTAAGGCATTGTCAGCCGAGTTGTTTCTTTTATGCAAATATTTCCTTTTATGTTATTATGTACAGTGTGTTAATAAGATTGAAATTATTCTGGGCAGTTTTTATATTGCTTTGTTTGTACAAATGTAAATAAAGTACATACAATTGTACTAAGACATTGAATTTTGTTATGTTACTTATTTATGATCAGTTAGTAATTATTTCAAGTATGTATTAACTTCAGAAAAAGTAGAGATTAAGTGGGTAATAATTTCCACACTTTACATCTTTCCCTACTAAGAAAACAAAATGTCAAGGCACTAACTTTTCATGGTAAGGGTAACGATTTCACATTACACAAGTTTTTCCCCTTTTTTTGACTAGGAGCACTAGACCGAAAAGGGAAGGGCACTTGTTTTTGCAGATTTTACAGATATAATATCCACCACAGATCGAAAAACTTCAATCCTCCATAGCACACAGTCGACATGATCCAAAGGTTACTTGAATATTTATATAATCAGAAAATTGCTTTACCGTTGCGTGCTAGATAAGCAAGTGTCTAGTGTTCCTTTAATAAGTCACTTTACTGCCCTTTTCTGTGCCTAAATACTGAGCCACAGATTCCATTTGTATGTTCTCGGGTATGACCCAATGCAGGCTTGCACAGTGGGAAGAGGAGGGGGAGCGAGCACTTCATACTAAAAGTGGTGGGGGGGTGCAGCAGTATGACTTATTTTTTGGTAACTGCAGTATGAAATTATATAATTTTGATACCCGCAGTATGAAAGAAGTCCACTTTGATACCTGCAGTATTATTTAACAAAAATATTGTAAAAATGGACCAGCAGTACAAATTAACACATTTTAGGGGACCTGCACTATGAAAATGATGACAAAAGACTAATATTTTCTACTAAATTATTTTGTATAGTAATTTTTATTAATCTTTTTTAAAGACACCTGCACAACGAAAATGGTGCAAAAAAGGCACCGGCATGGGCGACACATATATAATCTACCTCACATATGGAAGTGCCTCCCCCTGGGGGTGGGGGCTTGCACTTGTATTTTCAATCTGAAAAGGAGATGATGCTTAAAGCAAGTGGAATACAACAGGTCATGTGGAATATTCATGAAGACTGTTGACAAGCATCCCTAAATTTTATCACTAACATGTTCTTTTTTTGTGTCCATGTGCAACTTTGAAAATCAAGGGCAGGCCAGGAAGACTATCCCTACCCTCTTTGATTTGCTTGTCCACTCGGATTTTAAAAGGCATTGGTTGACAGGTTTATTTGAGCAAGACCTTTAATTATACTTATTTCTGTCTACTCTGCTGCAAATGAGTGCCAGCATTTCTGGGGAATAGAATGTCCCATCCAGGGGGACACTAGACTCTGGTCATACTGGTGACATAGAAACCTGGGGACAAGCACTGGCCTTCAGGCTTGGGCAAAGGTTTTAATTTCTCTGTTCTAATTCTACTTAGTACCACCAGCATTGCTGGGGAATAGAATGATGCCCCATCCAGGGAGATTAGAGACTGGTGACGTAGAAACCTGGAGATAAGCACTAGCATTTAGACTTGGGGGAAGGTTTTAATTTCTCTGTTCTAATTCTACTTACTTCTATCTACTCTGCTGCTAATGAGTACCAGCATTGCTGGGGAATAGCATGATGCCCCGTTTAGGGGGGATACTCAACTCTGGTCACACTGGCGACATAGAAACCTGGAGATAAGCACTGGCCTTCAGGCTTAAGGGAAGGTTTTAATTTCTCTCTTTTAATTCTATTTACTTTGAGCAAAGGTTTTAATTTCCGTTTGGTCCACTGCAGTGGTCACCACGGAAGGGCAGTCTTTTCCTTTTGGTCTGCTGGGTCATTAATCATGTGCTTTTTATTACAATTTTAATGAAGCTTTATTGCTGTTTTTAAAATTTGGAGATACAGTTCCTTTAAAACAAAATTACATCTGGATGTTGTAACATAAAAATTCAAGAACACTTAAAAATTTGGTATTATTTTCCATCGCGCAACTTCTTTTTACAGTTCAGTTTTTGAGAGAAAACTATAACTGAAGTGATAGGAGCAAGGGAGCATTTACGATACTTTCACGAATCAAGTTCACTTTTAATGACGAAGTGCCAACTCGGTACATGTGCGCAAGGAGATATGTATGTGTATAAGGGGAGGGGGTATTTTTGGCATAAGCAATTTGTAGATGCTCCCAAATGGCACCCACATGACAAATAATAAGTAAGCCTGCAAATTTACTTTTTCAATGACCTCTATCACAACCAAACAAAATTCTTCTAAAGATCTTTGGGTCCGAATTTGTTTACCTTTCAGGCTTCAGTAAGTGGGATTGTGGTGTCGTATTTTAGGAAATGTCTTTCTATCATGGTTAATAAACTATAAATCTCTGTCAGAAATAAATAAATTTGCAAGAGGCCACATCTTATAATATCCATTTTGAAATCTGAATCCGACAACAATGCATTCAAATTGCTCATAAATGAATTGCACCTCAAAATTTTCATCAAGCAAGTGTCTTAAAAATTCCTTAAAAATGCCTTTTTGGCATAAAGCTCATTTTCAATTCATCCACTGTCGCAGGTATTCCTTAGGACAACCTCCAGGAATAAATTATTATAATCAAAAGAGTAGCACAAAACGTACAATAAAGAAAGTGAGAATAACCCACAAAATGCTTCTAGTAAGTAATAATGAAATAAAAAGTGACTAAATTCTGCTGTTTCCACATGTCTTTATGTGTCTAAAATCAGCCATAGATAGATAAAACATATGCTACATTTTTAACATTATCCTTCAATCATGTATTTCCCAAATAGGTCTGGTTTTCGAACAAAGTCCCTTCAACACAAGCTTGTACATGATTCTCCGTATCTTACAAATTACAGGCTTTTACAGCGTTATAATACAATATTTTTTTTTTTTATAGTTAAGTCAGCTATTTGATACATCATGAACAATAATCAGCACATATAAATAAAGAAAACATATCCAAGTTGAAAAGAAGACAAATACAAGTTTTTTTGCAATATAACATATGAAAAGAATTTTTCCTCGTCCTACAACAGCGCGAAATTAACATAAACATTTTTCCATCAAAATGTGTTGACTTTCATATGGATTCTTATCATTTTATGACTGTTCGTGAAGGATACGTTGTACATCAAAATATTCTACAGTTGTCGCTTGGATATACATTTACAATCAACATAGCATTGGTATCGCTGTTCACCATTCAGACATGTGATTCTTTGGATCAGTCCGCCTTTTCCTTTTATCAAATCTGTGCATATTAGTCAATACCTTCCTGTTTATTTTCTTGCTTTTATTTTTAATTTCTTAAGCTTTTGAATTTATTTCTAAAGTGCAAGTTAAATCCCTTCAAGCCTCGAGGGCTGATAGAGCGGGTGCTTATACCTGGTTTCCATGGTGCTAGGCAGACAGTACTCGACTCCCCCTGGATGGGACACCAGTCCATATCAGGTTAACTTCCCAGCCAGAACTGGTACTCATTTCACAGCTGAGTGAACTGGAGCAAATGAGATCAAGTGTCTTGTTCAAGGACACAGTACAACGACCCTCGCTGCGATTCAATCCCAGTACTTTTTGAGTATGAGACTGACACCTTTGAGCTACTGCACTCCCATCCAAAGTGCAAACCTAGCTGTAAATATTTAAGCAACAAAGAGATTTATCCCTAACGTGAGTTGGGGTGGGATAAGACTCATTGTTTGTCAAGTTCAAATAAGGCGGTCAATACTATGAGGAACGAGGGGTTATATATATCTGATTGCCGATCCATAAACATATTCTTGGAGATTGGAAAATAACAATACACATTCAATTCTTGAGATATCTGGTGAAACATGAATTGATGTATGAAGAGAGAACTTAATAAAGTCTTTTAATTTGAAAATGATCCACAACAACGTTTATCATATTTGCATGTACAAGACTAGGACTGCTCTAGGTCCCAAATTCTCCAAGAAATAGAAAATGGAAGTCTCCTTATTTCAGAAAACTCCCCACAAATTCCATAAAATTGCATCTAAAAAAAAATGCTACATGATATATATTACAAGGAACAAAATGACAAATAACCTGTCGTCATGCAGTCTACTTGACACAACATTTGCTGCTGATGTGTGACAGGGACCTACAAAATCCACCAATATCGGATCAAATATGCAAAATCATTTAATTTCTTAGGTGCTGAATTGGGAAAAATTGGATACAAAGTTTGTGCCATAATACAAATAAATCCTTTCAAATACTACACCTTATTCACTTCCAACAATGAGCAAAAACAAGAATCATTCTGCATTTTAACAATCAATGGGTGTCTTTAGTAACATAATCAATTTCATTTGCTAAATTTCAACCACAAATTTTATTACTCCCACCTAATTAAATATTTTCAAAGACATTTGATACTTTTACCTATAATCTGAAATATAACATGTATTATCATGCAGTTTCATCTGAACTGAAGTTGAACATTCACAACAAGTGCACTTCGACACAGCAAGTAAGCTTCCACACAGCGTATACTTCCAGAGAGCATATATGCGTCCACAGAACAGATACTTCCACACAGCATATATGCTTCCACACAGGTGTTCTTCCCAACAGCGAGTGTGCTTCCATACCTCAAATGTGCTTTCACACGGTGGTGTGCTTCCACAAATCATGTGCTTCTGTACAGTAGGTGTGCTTTTACACATCAGGTGTGCTTTTACACATCAGGTGTGCTTTTACACATCAGGTGTGCTTTTACACATCAGGTGTGCTTTTACACATCAGGTGTGCTTCCACACATCAGGTGTGCTTCCACACATCAGGTGTGCTTCCACACATCAAGTGCTTCCACACATCATGTGTGCTTCCACACATCACGTGTGCTTCCACACATCACATGTGCTTCCACACATCACGTGTGCTTCCACACATCGCATGTGCTTACACACATCGCATGTGCTTACACACATCACGTGTGCTTCCACACATCACATGTGCTTACACACATCGCATGTGCTTACACACATCACGTGTGCTTCCACACATCGCATGTGCTTCTACACATCGCATGTGCTTCCACACATCATTTGTGCTTCCACACACCAGATGTGTTTCCACACAGGCGTGCTTTCACAAAACAGCCTCCACACAACAGCTATGCTTCCGCACAGCAGGTGAAATTTATTTCCAGAAAGAAGCATGTTTAAATAACAGGGGTTTTTCCAACCAGAAACACATTCAATCAGTGCAATTTAATTCATCACCAGCTTCTTAGTGAACTGGACACTGACTAAATTATTAAAATCACAACAAACCCATCAACCTTTATAATGTTTTACTGAAGGGGAGAGGATTACTCAAAAATTATGTGTTTTGGGAATTCTTTAAACTCTATTTAGGCACAAGCAATCATTTCTACTCACCAGGGATTCAAAATATATATATATATATATATATATATATATATATATATAAATATATATATATATATATATATATATATATATATATATATAATATATAATATATATGTGCTGTCAAGACATGGTTCTATTACATATCAATTATTGTAGAGAAAAATATCGCGATATATCGTAGTATCGCGACACTTTCCAAGAAAACTGACTCAAAGACACAAATTGTTAATATCACTAACATTATATAATCATGGAGTTACATTTTACTCGATAATATGATAAGCGCAAGAATAAATTATTTGCAGATCTAGCAGACGAAATGATCGTGTGACTATTACGTTCATCACGCATCATGCACGTGTTCGGTAATTCAGCCAACGTGACCATAAATCATCGAAGTGAAGAGCCTGAGTGGCACATTCTAGACCAATTATTTGTTCTTTTTGCTCACTTTTATCGCACGTGCCAGTGTGTGGTGACGGAGCACGATTTTTAATTAATTGTTTTCATGTTTTACTATTATTTTGCACGTTTTTAATGGCCTAAACTTGACTTTTAGATTAAGTACCGTAATGTTAGAATTGTAACGTAGGAAGTAGCCTAGCCTAGTTGCGCGAAAATGTCTTAGTTGAGTATTAGTTTTTGGTATCGCGATATGTCGTGAGAGGCATATTTCATGTCGTAGAAAAAGAGATATCGCGATAATCGATATGTCATGACAGTACAAATATATATATATAATACACATATATATATATATATATATGTATATATTACACAATTTACATATCAATTCTGAATATTCTTTAAGACCTAACATAACAATTTAGAAGGAAATGATATAAAATTCATACGGAATCATTCTTACAAGCTTAGATTAAACACATCCCAATTGAAAACCAAATGTGGAGAAATCAATATCTCCAGCCAGCCTTTATACAGGTAAGAGCTTACTCCAAATAGGAATCAAAACAGCAAATAATAATAAGACGATCACTCTAGGTGAAGATTAATTGGTCAAAATATGACACAAAAATGGCAAAATGTTTTAAATCATTGGTGTAAAGTCTTGATTTAAATGGTCCATACTTTTGACAATTCACCATCTTTCATAGCTTCTTTTCAAAATTCTTTGCAGATATTAAATTGCAAAAAAAATATCCGAGCAGTTGCCAGAAATTTATGTGCCAAGTAATGTTATGAACTGAGACATTAATAATGAGGCTAAACTAGCTAATGTACTTAATAATTACACAAAACATTAATAATACTGGTCCAAGAATCTTGCCCCTTGAACTATAAAATTTTTCGCTTGTATTATGATATTCAATCTGTTACTTTTAATCTATACAATGATTTAATCAATGTGCAAATTATAATAATATCCATTATCTAACTTATCATATTCGCTGACCAACACATTTTTCAGTTGAGAATTACTGACAAACTCCTTCTTTCATATTTTTGTCACCTTTCCATGCAACTATTTTACTAAGCAATAGTATTCAGTCTGAGCTGAAGATCAGCCAGTTGGTAACAGTTTTTAATTTCCTAAATGCTTGTCCATCAATTTTTTTTTTTTTTAAGTGCAACTTTCATAGCTATTGGCATTCTTTGCCATTCAGGTTACATTCATATGAGCGCTAGTTCATGAATGTCAAAACATACGCTGGGGAAAATTTGAATTCGGCAAAATAAGCAAATCTGTTCCACATGCAAATCCTATCAGTTATGTCCTGCTAATGAAGAGAACAATCATTTGATATATATTGTAATACCAGGTAATTCATCAATCTTCAAAAACTTTTTTTTAGTAAAAATTAAGTTTTGATTATAACACCTTCCACCCTTATCACACATTTACTGGTGCAACCTAACATTTGCTGTGTGCAATCTGCAAGATAGTCGAAAAATACACTTCTCTATGTCATTATACAAATCAAATAGAGATTGGTAGCCATACAACATACTGATGGTACACATACTGCGAATCTGTAACTTATGATATGCAGTAAGTTTGATGCGCATAATCAGTCGTGTGCATGATATACAAAAGCTTGTCAAATAATGTCAAACCTTGTTAAAATCTATTCCTGTAATTATCTAGCACACAAACCTTCCTCGTAAACCTGCTTCCATAAAACACCCGCTTCCATAAAACATCAATGAGAGGTTTCATACCGTATACCTCAATGAATTTAAAACATCAGCCTTCACATGAGCATCTACCCCCTTCCCCCCCCCTTCCCATCGGCCTCATCGGTATTAGAAGCAGGGATATTATTTTGATACTTCATATGCAATTTGACTTGGACCACACCATAAAATTCTTATACAAATTTCTCAAATATACACAAAATAAATGTAGTGCAGTTTAGTGATAAACAGTGAATATTTTTCTAACAACCTTTATGTATTAGAAGAGTGTTCTTCCCATGTAATAGTGACAAAAATCCAATGGTTGATCGAATACCGTCTATAAATAAATACATATTTTTCATTAGAACTATAAAGGGTAAATATATACATTTTTCATTAGAACTATAAAGGAGTATATATATATATATATATATATATATATATATATATATATATATATATATATATATATATATATATGTATATATATGTATAATATAAGGAAATGCATCGTCAATTGATTTTTACAATGAGTTTTAAATACAAATTAGTCGTCACCTTCCTCTTTAAACAATAGCAGCGGCCAGATGGAGGACCATATTGTATAAGGTTGACCATTCATCATCAATTGCTCCTTGCCATTTCATACATCTGTATGAAAATGCAAAACCACCATAAAAACAAAAAGAAGTCTGAATTCTGAGACCAAATGTGACTAAATCTATGCAATAATCTATGCAATAATTTACGGATTAGACGCAAGACAAAGATCAAAAAATGTATTTTGTTTATTTAAAGTTGTATATATTTTGTCTGTCACACATATGTATTATGGTTTGCTACAAATAAATGAGACTAAATCTGGAGTAAAAATTGCACTACTGCTATCTTAAAAGAATAAACTTGTTAAAATAAAAAGAGAGATTTATAACTTACGTAAATAGTGACATAGCAAGATGGCAGATTTGTCTCGTCAATTTAACTTCATTTTAATTTTCAAGCTAGTTACCTAGTATTCTACCACTTTTTTTTGATGAGTTGGATCAAAGTTTCGGTTGGCCACAAAATAAAAAAAATCTGGCTAGTCGTCAATAACTCAAGTTTACACAAACCACCATGAGACCATAAACATTTCAGAAACGAGAAACGAAGAAACAAAATGGCGTTCACAACATTCCTATTAGAATTAAGAATTCAAAGCCGCATTAAAAACTCCGTGAATAATTCCTTAAAAATCGTATCAACACCAAAATCTACTTCAGAATTCAAAACAAATTTTCGGTTTAAATCTTAAGATTTTTTAAGTCTTTTTTATGTCTTTGAAGTCTTTTAATATTAAGACTTCAATAACACGATTTGATTAATGAGATGCGAATGGTCAACCTTACTATGTCAAGTTTCCTCTCAGTTCTGGAAAGTTCTGTTTAATCTTATTGATGATGCATACATAAATACTTTTTGTTAGCACTCATCCTCCGACGATTTCCCTTATTTACAGCAGCCTCCTTTTTCAGGTTTAGGACCGCCTTCTTCCAGTCTTTTAGTCTCGCTCTGTTTTTGTCTGCCATCACTTGCTTGGTCGCTCCTTGGTAATCTTTTTGCTGAAAAAAGTGGTGTATAAAGACATTTAATTGTAGGGGGTATCCTGCGATACCAGGCATCTTCGGCACCAGCGATGCGAGATGGCATCCATATTATCAACAGCATACACTTAAGTTTAGTTACATGACTGCAGCTCTTACAAGACACATGTAATTTATAGGGCTGTCACTATATGGGTAAATCAAATATTGATTATCGTGGACAAAAATATCGCAATATCACCATATAACGCGATATATAACCAAATCGTGATACGTATAATATTAATAAATTTTTAAAAACTGGGTAAATCAGATTTACTGCAACTATTCTGTTAAAATCTTATTTATTTTAAATGATTTTGAAATTCTACTTCACATTTCAAAGTTTTGTTATAATATGCAGTTTATACTTGAAAATGGCACTTTAAGGATATATTGTTTGGGAGTATTATTTTATATCGAGAAAAAAGCATTATCACAATATCGCAATAATCAATGTATCAATCATGACAACACTAGTAATATATATTTATGTATTACACTGTATTACTTTCTTCATCACAGGAAAATAAAATTCACATAACTTCTTAGATTAGATTGTGAGACATGTTCCCTTGCAATAAGAACTTTTCAGTATGCACAGAGCTCAAGCGAGAAAATTGTAAATGGTATGTATGAAAAATGATCACATAACAACAAAAAAATGAGACATTTACCATTATTTTTTCTATTGCCTAATGATTGAAAATGTATGAATATCCTGAATGTTGCAATGCCTGTTCAATTCAATTATGTCAAAAAAATCACCCACTGGCAAAAACAAAATCTATCTATGCAGAGGTCAGCAGGGTTTCATCTAGAAATGGTGCAGCTGGCTGTGCATTCTAATTAAAATGTTACTGAGCTTTCTGTACTCTTTTTGAAGTATTTTTGACCATGCTTATTTGAAAACAGCCAAGCAAAAAAAAGCTGCACAGGTCGCTGGATGAAACTACAGAGGTTACTGCTGGACACATCTAGTTGCATTTTACATCATGATGCTAAGATGGTATTAAAACATTTTCTCTGACAAATGTAAGCAGAGCATTAAAGAAATAGAAAAAAAAAAAAAAAGCTGTCACAGAAGATGTATTAAACCAGGTTCTAAAAGTTTTCAGAACTTTCAATCACACACACATTAAAATACTATGTAACTTCAGGTAGAGGTATTTTGTTAGTTGGCAACAAAACATGATAAGTGACTGAAACATGGTTGCCACAAAACAAAGGAAATTAACATCCTCATTCGCTTAAAAAGCGAATTAGCTTAAGTGAATTAGGTTTTAATCAACATTGTAGACTTGTGACCATGTACACAGAGTACAATAAATTTCAGTCATGGTTCGGAGAAAACCATGTTTTTCACTCTGACAAGATTTACAGTAAAGTATGATTAAAAAAGGAGGCCGAAACAGAGATTGAAGTCGGGTATTTCACATTAGAGTGTATACAATATCATGAGGGTGAACAGAGCTATGCAACAATGACATACAAAATTAAGCACAAGAACACCATACCCTTCCTAATAGTGTGCACATATAAACTTGTGAAAGTAGAGCAGCCTTAACATGTTCAGAGTTGGAATTAATTATAAAATTTCCCACGGTTCGGAATAAAGGTGTCGAAAATCTTCCCTCCAAAAATCATGACAGAAATAATATTATTGTAATGAATACATCTTCATATACTTCCCTCTTTCGCAATTTAATGTACTTTTCATCGCACAATTACATGGGGGACGTTTTTAGAGTACATATACTGTTGTTTACTCAAGAAATCTAAAAGATCAAATGTCTCAAGTTTTTTTTTTCTTCCCGTAAATTCCCGATTTCCCGGCAGTTATGAAACCGTAGATTTTTTACAGCTCCGAACATGTTGATGTGTCAATATGAAGCAATATTAATGTTTTAGGTGATAGTCTGCATGTGCACTTAGTAAAAATTTTGCAAAAGTGGAAATTACCATATATGTGAAATTAAGTAGAGAATATGGTGATAGAAAAATGAGAACTTTTCCTCATTTTTCTGCCATCATCAGAAATAATACATTTTAAACAGAAAAGTATGTACATTAAAACCTGCTGTCCTAAAGTCAAGTACAGGATCATGGTATACAAATAGAGTAATGGTGTTAATATGAGAATATATTGATTTATCATCAGTTTCTTCTGCTTAATATATTTTCAGGATTTTACATTTCCAGAAAAAATGGGATACAGATCTAGCATACTTAATTCTTATCTTGATTTTTCACACATCTTAAAATTTTCTTAGATAGAACTCCAAAAACAGTAACAAAACAGTTATTGCTTCAAGTTCACAATGCCTTGAAAACATGGACAATTGAAGTTTCAAGCATTTCGGTTTTTAATTTTTTTTCTCTTCCAATTCTGCCTGGAACTATATCTCATATTAATATATACTCCTACTACATTCTTAATTTTTTTTGGGAGGGCAAAATACATAAAATAACTTATTTCTCTCTCACAAAACCCAGACATAAAAATATATATCCTTACACCATGATTTAGCATTTTGGTATCATCATCCCTTACCAAGTTTTACTGGCTATCTCTATAGAACTTTTCAACCGGGTTTAGCCAAATGGAATTTCTTCAGTACTTCGACCAATCAAATGCTGTGAGAACTTTTCCTTTTGTTTCCCAACCAATCAGGTGCAGGTTTAAGGATAAAAAGGTAAGTAGCAATGCGTTCGCATATTTCTTTCATGTATAACACACGTATGATACGTGCGCTTGAAAACATTTTTTCATCAATTGGTCCCATACTGTGCATGAATTGTGCAGACGGCCAAGATTCCTTCAGTATTTTAATGGTCAATAAGATTCCTCCAGTAACGATTGGTCCATTATGGACACGTGAATCTCGGCCATGTGACATTAATTTAACTAGTTAACCGGAAATTGCCGATTCAGATTTGAAAAGGTCTATAGCTAAGAGGTATCTATCTTTTTTACAAATGGTAAGAAACACAAAATAAATGTTTAACCTGATAGGTATAATGGAACACAAAAAAGACACTTATGACAAACAACGACAATCACGTAAAAAATAATTCATCTCCCAAACATTTGCAAGAGATGTAAATACCGAACAAACTCTTCAAAAGACTACACTTTAAACTTATTCCTAGATTAAACGACTGCTTTCATGCAAATCTATCATTTTAATAGAAAGAAAAATTCCTAAATACAGCAAATTTTGATTCGGTTTAAATTAAGTAGCCTTTAGCTTATGCTTGTTCAGATTTACAAAGAAATTCATCCATGGGTGTGCACATAAATAGTTTTCGATCCCATAGTTCTAAGTAGCCTTCAATTTTGCTTGGTTCAAAATTATAATGAAATCCGTCCATGGGTCTGGTCTGTACATAAATGTTTTGCTGATGGTTTGTCCATAATTTAAGTAGCCTTCACTTATGCTTTTTCAGATCTACAATGAAACTCATCCATGGTTCCACACGTAAATGATTTGCTGATCAAAAAGAGAGCAAATCCAATACATTGCTACGAAAGCCATCTCATGGAATGATACCGAGTGTCAATATAATACAATCCAGAACAAAACCGCATGACACAACTCTCCAATCAGAAATAGATGTGGCTATGTCCAATGATACGGAACCCCACATTGCGTTCTTTGTTAGTCAATCTTGTAACCATGCCATGATCCACACTTCAAAGTGAGGGAATATATTGTGTATAAATCCATAACAGTCCTCTATCAGTCTTTTAAAGAAAATTTAAGAAGATGCCTAAGTTCTCTTCCAGTCTTGTTTGCTTTTTTTTTTGTTTCGCTCAGTTTGAGGGGATCTTTGAGGAATCTATTTACTACAGCAGCCACCATGCTGCCTACTCTCGCCAGTATTGGTTACGGTTACCGACGACCCAGATGCTGCACTTCCCTGTGGTGAGTCAGATCGTGGTAGCTTTTTTGCTGCAAGGTTGAAAGAGATGGGAATGCGTGGTTGAAAATGGAAATGTCTGAATCGGATGCTTGGCTACGCAATGAGAGGCAACATTTAACAAATAAAAACGAGCGTGTAATTGAAAATGATGTTGAATTGCTGCAGAGATTTTGAAGAATGAAAAATGATATTCCATGCACACTGAGAAAAATATATTTTATGGGTGGAGAAAGAGAAATGAATTTTCTTTGAAAAAAAGAAGAAAAGAAAACAGCACAAAAAAATTGCAAGGCAATATTTTTAGTAGTCTTCTAACGCCCTGGTCGCACTTGATTTTAATCAAACAAAAAATGTACAAACAACAGTTTCTCTCTCTAAAAAAATGAACCAACATTACATTACAAGACTAACCAACCAAAAAATATTTATTAGTTTAAAACAAGAGGGTACAGGGCTTTCATGCATCAATCAATATGAATGCACCAATAAGTGAAAACAACTACATATGTACTAATGAACAAGTTCACTACGGATGCAATCGAGCATCGATACAAGACATAAATACACTCAATGATAACCTTCCAAACTAGCATGCACGCATTTATCACTAAGTGATTGTAGTCTGAACCTGTTCTGAATAATCATTATATATAAAGGGATTTTATCACAAGACTTTAACTCAACTGGACTTCCATTTTACAGGGCAGCGGTGTCGTTGCATTTCACGCGTCTTCACACAGCTCAGTTACATCATACGTACAACAAACATATTACATGCTAAACTACCAGTTCAGCAAATTTTACTGATTGCAGTTTTTTGCTCGCTCCTGATATTTTTCTTAAGTTATATTTTTACCTGGTATACGAAGAGTAACTTTAATGTTAACGCCATCTGATTGTTCGTTATACTCAGACAAAGCCTACATACCTGATATAAAGTGCTTGCTGTAAATCCTAGTGTATAAGGCCTATCGTAGATTGAAAGCCATTGCGTCGTACAGCAAAAACCCACTTCGAACATCGATCAGGATCAGATTCGAAAAAATGTCTTTTTATTCCCCCGCACATATCTATTAGTGCAACCAATGGCACAGCAAGATTCCAGCATAATTATCTTACAAAAATAATCTTATATAACAACCTACAAACGTATGTAAGTCTAATTAAGTGTACAGCGGACAAGTGGTTTTGACCGACAAAATGGTGATATAAACAAAGTCATGTGACCTCGTGACATCAACTGAAACACCCTAATAGGCAAAAAAAAATTGTTTTCAATGAATAAAGAACGTTCTTTCACTCGACATAAAAGCCACAAAGAATTCATTTAAAAGCTTAAGAATTTAATTTAACTGACTTAATCTTTTGAAACAAAGAATTGTTCACTTGGAACATTCTTTCTATCCTTTGACCTAACTTTCCACATTTCACCTTAACTTTGTATTAGTCAGAGACAACAGTATCATAACTACAAACACAAATACACACAAATTGCAGGATGGAAAATATTTTACATTTTGGGACCATAGTAGACTATAGAAAGTCTTGAAACTTTTCTCTTCCCCCTTTTTCTCTTCCCCCTTTTTCTCTTTCCCCTTATTCTCTTTCCCCTTATTCTCTTTCCCCTTATTCTCTTTTCCTTTATTCTCTTTTCCCTTATTCTCTTTTCCCTTATTCTCTTCCCCCTTATTCTCTTCCCCCTTTTTCTCTTTCCCCTTTTTCTTTCCACCTTTCCCTACCCCTTTCCCCCTTTTACATTGTACTCTTTTCCTTTCTGGAAACCTGAAAATCACTGGGTAGTAAGTATTTCTTTTCCCCCTTTTTCTCTTTTCCCTTTTCTTTTCCACCTTTCTCTTTCCCCTTTCCCCCTTTTACTTTGTACTCTTTTCCTTTCTGGAGACCTGAAAATCACTGGATAGTATATTGATGCCGTGGTCTGCTATATTTTCCACCCCTGATGAATTGAATGAATTTACCCATAAAAATTGCTGAAATAAAACCCCAAGCCATTAAAACAATTCAAAATAAGAAACTTTGAAAAGATGTTCTCCCAAACATAAAAGATACTTGAATCAAGAAAAACAAATGTGTCGTGCAGAAAAAGTGCAGAATGGGCAAACATTCAAAAACAATAAAAGACTGAATAAAGACTGGGTCTTAATTTCCTTACACAGCAGATTTTAAAGTCTGTTATGTATAGCTCAAGTTACTTCCAATTGCATTTTCACTTTCCTTTTCGTCATAAACAATCATCCCTTTTGTGTAATATTTGACAACAAATCTCTTCGTTTTTCAAAAGTTGCATACTCACTACAGCCACACCATTTGCACTTCTTAATTTTTCATTTTAAGGTTGAGATATGCTTGCTCGAAAGAAGTTAGTTTAACTTGTGTGCCACATTTTAATACAATTGTCAAATATTCCTTTTTTCAGTTCTTTTAGTTTCATAAATGAAACTTCAAGGATTTTTAATTCAAGAGTAAGTGCTGTATGATTTATTAATCACTCAGCGTGGTCAGCTTTGTTTGATGAGGGCTCAATGGCAACATAACAGTGAGGGTCAAAATTGTGCCCAAGAGGTTAGATCCTTCCAGAGGTAGGAAGAAAAAAAAGCAGGGGAAAATTGAGAGAAACATGGGAAGTAAAAGCCAGAAAGCTGGGATCGAGAGAGGAAGTACATGGGTGGAAAAAGAAAAAAAAAGTTGAGAGAGGGAGGTGGGAGAGGAGGACTAAATATGGTCAAGTAGTTTGTATCGCTACTACACCAATATTCACCCTAATTTCTCAAACTGAAAGAGTACACTCTCATACATGTATATTGACACAGTGCCCCGAGACTTTATTTCCTCACTTTCCACAGTTTATATTTCGTCTAGACGACCGACAAAAATACCTTCAATCGAAAGATTAACGTTCTCACCGGCTTTTTTCACACAAATCTAACTAGGTTATTATCATAGACTGTACCACAGGCTAAGACTATTCTACGAGTTTTACAGCCATTACGAAGCATGCACCCAAACACATATTCACCGCAATAATCACTTACATCTTACACTTTCAAAATCTAGGCATTTCACCATGTAGCTACAAGGGAGGAGTTACTTACCTGGATTCACTTAACTCAACACAGAGCATAAACACTCGAGTATATGAAACACTGTTCTTCTTCTTTCGCATGAAATGACGATAACTGTCTTAATTTTGAGCAAGCTCAAATAAATATTGTTGAATTGTAATCAAATTAAAAGATGGAAAAAGAAATTTCATCTCAAACTTACCAATAGCTAGAAAAATATCATTGACGTTCATGGCAGTCTTGGCGGAAGTTTCCATAAATAGCAAACTGTTTTCTTCAGCATAAGCTTGTGCTTCCTGTGAGTGGAGAG
The DNA here is from genome assembly GCA_020152595.1 of Chiridota heheva. NCBI lineage: Eukaryota > Metazoa > Echinodermata > Holothuroidea > Apodida > Chiridotidae > Chiridota > Chiridota heheva. The sequence goes on from JAIGNY010000022.1 coordinate 1,619,616, forward strand.
AGGGAAAGGACATGATATGAACATGGTTTGGTTTGTTGATGTTAAACTGCACCGCGACAGTCAGAGTCAAATGTGCCACGCGGGTGTTAATAAATAATGGTGTAAGAGTAAGGATAGTGAGGAGATGGAAGGTTTGTGATAATGGGGAAAAGCTGAATGTGGGAGAAAAATTTAGGTGAAAAGAAAGGGGTGTGTAAGGTTAGGTGTAGAAGGGGGAGGAGATTATATCTAATGGAAGAGGTTGTTGTTGCGGAGGAAGTTGATGATGTTCGAGGAAAATTTGTTTTCAAATAGGTCCGAAATTGAGGAGAGTGAAGAGAGAAGAGATCTGGAGTTCTCGTATAGGGGACAGGTTAAGAAAATATGCTTGATGGAGAGATCGATGTTGCAAGTGGGGCAGGGGAGCCGGATAAGAGATGGGAGTGAGTAAGAGAGGAGTGGCCGAAGCAAATGTGGGTGACAACGATGTCTTCCCTGCGCTTGCGACTATGCAGAGGGGTGTTGGTCTCGACTTTGGGTTTGGTGGTGTGAAGTTTGATATGAACATAAAAAGCAAACTGTTGTCTTCAGCGTACGTTTGTGCTTCATGTGAGTGGAAAGATCATGGTATGAACATCCTGCACAAAACTCTCTGAAACAAGTCCCATACATACGTATATTATTACGATTAGACAAATCCCCTGCCCATATGCCCATACAAATTTGTAATTTGCTTTCTAGGTAATGTTGTCAAGCAAAACCACAACGCAGAAAAAATTCCAACGTCCAAACATGAGACACACAATATTTTGCATAACACATGTGACAGGATTTCAACTGTCTGAACATGTCATGCTTGTGAGTTTTCCTGTAATAACATCACACTTTATCCCATCCCTGATAAATGCTAATTTAGTCAAATTTCAAAATCGTTGCAAAGCTCCCTAGCACACTCCAACACCAAGTTGGAAGGATATCAGTTAAAAGAAGACACCATTACAAGTTCCACCCACTGTTTGATATTCAATACATCGCAAATATTATTGAAATTTATGGTAGTCTTGACAAATATTTCCATAAAAATTCACTTTTCTTTAATACGCTTGGGCCTCCAGTAAATTAACAAAATGAAGGCCGGTGAATTAATGGTACGAATTTCTGACTCCTGCAGAAAAATACTATAGAATCAGTCCCATCCAAGGTTAAGGAGGCAAGGTTAGACAAAACCCCAGCCATATGCCCCTGAAAATTTGTTTATTATGTTTTGTAAGAAATGTGCCCAAGCGAAAAAAGGAGAGAAAATTATTTTCTGAACAACTTCGACCCTCCACTCAATAAAGCCAGATAGCACTGAGCAAAGTGCACACCTCTACCAAGCCCTACATCAGAAACTGGTATCTCTTCTCTCCTTACACACACAGATGAACATCAATATTTCAAATCATATACCTGTGTAATAAATTTGGTTGACCAATATTTTGTGGTATGAATGACCAATATATTTTGCATCAGTATTTTTCGTACCAACAAATCTTAGAGGAAAACAGTCTGAATGCAAATGGCCATCATGCTGACAAATATACTTCTTGAAATTGGGTACCCAATGAGAAACTTCTTTACTAGCAAATTGCTGAACCCTTGGCGTAAGTCGTCTCGCATGATAATCTACACAAGAATTTGGTTACTAGTTTGGTAAGACTTACCTCAAATTCGACACTTCTCCTACTAGCAAGATCTGCTTTATTGCCTGCTAATGCTATGACAATATTCGGACTAGCTTGTCTTTGTAGTTCTTTGACCCATGTCTTTGCTCTGGCAAATGTATCCTGCAAGTAAGATTCATTAGAGAAAAATAAAAATCGTAACATCCAAATTACAAGCAAAACAAAATAAGGGGAGCCACTATCACACAATACTTTACGACAAATCCTTTAATTTATATGTTCCTTTATTAGCTTGCATCAGGTATCATGGGTAATATACCAACTACTACTTACCATACCAACTACTGAACATGTTTACTGTATCATCTACAAATCATGCTTACCACACCAGCTACTTAACATGCTTACCATACCACTACCTAACATGCTCATTATACTGCACTATGAACTGTTTACTATACCAACTACTAAACATTCTTACCATACCAAATACAAGCCATGCTTACCATACTAATCACTTAAACATGATTACCATTAAGGCTGTGACGCTTATCTGTTTAACCATTTACTTGCCCGTTTGTACTATTATCCGTTTATGATTCAAACTCAAAACCTAACATGTTTATCATAAACTACGAACCATATTTACCATACCAATTACTAAACATGCTTATCATACCAAATGTGAACCATATTACTTACCATATCTATAATTATTGATGTTTATTTAACACATCAAGTACAAGCCTTACAAGCCTATTGTATACCTTACCAAATAATACCAGCTATGCCTACCATATCTACTTCTAATCATGCTTACATATCTACTTCTAGTCATGCTAAATTCAAATCTAAACACATACACGCCTCCTATACTACCCATGAATACCTTACAACCATGCTCAGATTACTACACACAAGTTACAAAAATATATGCATGATATAAATTCATTTATGTTTCTCTTTCGCATTAATACAGTAATACATAATGCAAATGTCTAAGGACTGCTTCAAAGAATAAAGTGTCACATAAAAAATGAGAAGAAAATGAACCTAAGGGAGAAATCCCATGTGATTCCGATGCTAACTATGGATTAGAAGCAATTTTTTTGTATCATATATCTTTAAATGTTGTGTTCTTACACGTTTAGTTTATTTATCATACTGGAACATGTAATTAGTGTATAATTTGTTGCTTGTTTAAGTGTTAAGGTTTTTGCCTTTAAGCCACAATCACAACAATTAATGAAAAAGTGTATTTGGCTCTGCCTGACATTATGAAGTCAACAACTCAACATTCATGGGATCCTGTATCATCCTTGCTTTTATCAAGAGCATCAAATCAAGTTTGATTTAAATCTGACATGGGTTTTTGGAAACATGAGCAGAAACAGAAATCATTAATAATTATCAATATTTCTGACATTAGCACCAAAAACAATAGGGATCATCTGCATATCACAACACACCCATATACAAAGTTTGGCATAAATCCACCTTAATGATCTTGAGATATCGTGCTTACAAACTTGTTAACAGAATTTTATATTTAGCCCCGCCTACTAATAAATATTCATGACATCAGCAATCAATGCAATAGGGATTATCTAGACCACAACATATCCATATACCAAGTATGACAAGAATCCACCTCACTGTTCTTGAGATAGTGTTTACAAGATTGTTAACAGAATTTTACATTTAGCCCAACCTACTAATTGATATTTATGACATCAGCACCAAAAAGTTATACCAAGTATGGCATAAATCCACCTTAATAATCTTGAGATATCGTGTTTACAAACTTGTTAACATAATTTTATATTTAGACCCACCTACTAATTAATATTCATGAAATCAGCAACAAATACAACAGGAATTATCTACAGATCACAACACATCCATATACCAAGTATGACATAAATCCACCTCACTGTTCTTGAGATATCGTGTTTATAACCTTCTTAACAAAATTTTACATTTAGCCCCGCCTCCTTATCAAAATTAATGACATCAGCACCAAAAACAACAGGGATCATCTACAGACCACAACACATCCATATACCAAGTATGACATAAATCAACCTCACTGTTCAATCAGTATCAACATGTAATAACTTGAAAACTCAACAGGTTCCTTCACAAATTCATTTAATATCTATTTATATTTAAGTCAGAAGTGTATTCTACATACAACTTAAACAATCACATTTCCTTCGTTGACATATTTCTAGATGTATTTTAAGAAGAAGAAACCAGAAAAATAAAGGTTTTGAGGTTCCGACGCGGAATATAAATTTTAAGTTTGAACTATTGTTTAATAAATGTTATAACACAATGGGCTCAATGTTACATTAACAACCAAATAACTTACAGTCCTCAGAAGAAAAGAATTTCACAATTAATTAAATTCAACTATTATTATCCCATTACCCTGTATACACTGGCTAACAACATAATTATTTGAATTATGAAAGAAAACAAACATATGCTTGGTAAAAAATGAGCAATTTAAGATTTTAACATTAAGCCCCGCCTACTCATTTATATGTATGACATCGCCACCAAAAACAATAGTGAATATCTGTGGACCAAGGGCTATTTGTGTACCACATATAAACTAAACTCCATCCATATATAGTTCATGGATATCGTTTTTACAAGCTCTTTTCAACCAAATCATGTTAAGCCCCGCCAAGTATGCATATTAATGAAATTGACCATTTTTGTACCATGAATATGTAGACACTAGCTAGCAACATAATTACTTTCAAAGGATTAGTTCAGGGGTCAAGCATGTTTATCTTATATAAAAGAGGACTTCAAAAGAAACAAACTAGTAAAGAAAACATTCAAAAATCTTAATCTGTTAAGGAGATATTCAAGTTTAAAGTTTGGTATCATTTCTGTGGAAACGACTGAAATCAGACTAGTTGTGATATTATACTGTGTTTACAAGCTATTTTCAACAAAATTATGTTAAGCCCCGCCCACTTTTCATATTAATAGAATTCAACATTTTTGTACCATGAACATGTAGACACTAGCCAACAACATAATTACAATATATATGAAACAAAACATGTGGTTATTTAAATATAAACATTTTGAGAATTTAACATTAAGCCCCGCCTACTCATTAATATGCAAGACATCAACACTTAAAACAATAGAGCACATTTTCGGACCATGGGCTATCTGTGTACTACATATGACATGAATCTGGTGTATGGTTCTTGAGATATCGTTGTTTATGAGCTAGCATCATACACACACACCCCCTTCCACCCAAATATACATACACACACACCCCCCACCCATAAATACATACACACACACCCCCACCCCATATATACATACACACATACCACATACACACATGCCATCATGACCACAAAGGATTCTGATGCTGATCGCATTAGAAGCAAAAATCTACATTGATTACTCAAAGATAATGTGCAGTCTGTTTCCTTAGGAACAGACAGGACCTTACAACTCTTTGTCAAGATCAACTGAGTGCTATTCCCAGGTTTAGAAACATGATTTGTCTTTCACTTTCAAAGTAAACGCTTCCTGTTTTTTGTGTTTATGCAGGAAGTGACTCTGAATCTGGCTTCAGATTCGCATTGCATATGAAGTTTGTTGAAATCGCTTCACGTATTCTATAAGGCATGGTCACTGAAAGCAGCTTCTTGATTTATTTGAAATGTTACATTTTAACATACAGTATATTTGATGAAGCAAGGTCACTAACAGAAGATTTTTTTAAAATTTGAAAAGCTATATTTTAACATATATTCTATTAAACAGGTTCACCGGTAGCAGATAATATATTTGCTTAAAAAGCTTTTTTTTAAGGTATATTCTATTAGGCAGGGTCGCCCGACAGCAGATTATTTATTTGTTTGAAAAGCTATATTTCAACATATATTCTATTAGGCAGGGTCGCTGACAGCAGATTATTTATTTGTTTGAGAAGCTATATTTTAACATAAATTCTATTAGGCAGGGTCGCCGGCAGCAGATTACTTATTTATTTGAGACGCTATATTTTAACATAAATTCAATTAGGCAAGATCGCTGGCAGCAGATTATTTATTTATTTGAGAAGTTATATTTTAAGATATATTCTATTAGGCAAGATCGCTGGCAGCAGATTATTTATTTATTTGAGAAGCTATATTTTAAAATATTTTCTATTAGGCAGGACCGCCGGCAGCAGATTAATTATTTGTTTGCGAAGCTATATTTTAACATATATTCTATTAGGCAAGGTTGCCGGCAGCAGATTATTTATTTGTTTGTGAAGCTATATTTTAAGATATATTCTATTAGGCAGGATCGCCGGCAGCAGATTATTTCTTTCTTTGGGAAGCTATATTTTAACATATATTCTATTAGGCAGGGTTGCCGGCAGCAGATTATTTATTTGTTTGTGAAGCCATTTTTAAGATATATTCTATTAGGCAGGATCGCCGGCAGCAGATTATTTATTTGTTTGAGCAGCTATAATTTAACATATATTCTATAAAGCAGGGTTGCCCACAGCAGATTACTTATTTGTTTGAGAAGCTATAATTTAACATACATTCTATTTGGCAGGTCGCTGGCAGCACATTATTTATTTATTTGTTTGTTTGTTTGTTTGTTTGATGAGGTCTTAACGGCACCACGACAACGAAGGTCAAATTGTGCCTGAGAGGTCAGATCATTTTAGAGGTAGTAAGGAAAGAGACCAGGGGAAGAATGAGAGAAATTCAAGAACAAAAGCCAGAAAGCTGTGATCGAGAGAGGAGGTGCATGGGTAAAACTAAAAACAGAGTACAGAGGGGGTGGAAGAGGAGGATTAAATATGGTTGTAGAGGGATGCATGCTGAAGGAAGGAGACTATTTTATCTGGAGGATTTTTTTGGAAGAACTCAGCAATTGAGTTGTGGGGAGCGAGAGAAGCTCTGGGGAGGTTGTACAGGGGGCAAGCAAGGAGAACGTGTTGGATTGTAAGGATGCAGTGGCAATTGTTACAGAGGGGTTGGGGAACCAAGGAGGTGGGAGTGAGTGAGGTGGGTGTGACCAATTCTAAGACGGGTAATATGAACGTTGTCGATACTGAGAAAGGTTGTTAATGGTGGATTTGATCGGGATTGTGGGCTGGATAACATGGAGTTTGTTATCAATTTGGAAGTTCCATAAGGTTTGCCAGTGGTCACGAACAAGAGAAGCGATAAGCGGTTTGATGTCAGAGAGGGTTTTGGGAAAAGGGAAGGGAGGAGGTTAAGGGCAAGCTTAGCGGCTGTATCAGCCCTGTCATTGCCAGGGATGCCAACATGGCTGGGTATCCAGAAGAAAAGAACACTTTTCCTGCAGAGGGTGGGAGAAAGAGTTTCCGAGGAGGAGGTGGCAGGTGAGGTTATCCCATTTAAGATTGAGTAATGAAGTAAGAACAGCCTTTGAGTCAGAGAAAATGGCAAAGTGACTAAGAGGAGAGTACTCAATAAAGTTGAGGGCGAGGAGAATGGCCTTAGCCTCGGCTGAAAAGATGGATGAGTGGTCAGGAAGTCTGCTACTGAGGGTGATGTCTTGGATATTTATTTGAGAAGCTATATATTAACAGTGTGCTGCTATATTCAACTTTTACAATAAATATTTCAACTTCTTGTTCCTGTGTATATATATATATATATATATATATATATATATATATATATATATATATATATATATATATATATATATATATATACATATATAAATATATATATCTACGCCGCTAAGTATAGCGGGGATATTTACGAGAGTTATACTTACCTTCCATGCTATGAATATGCAATCTGGTCTAATGACCTGATTCTAACGCACTTCTGACCGACCTTAAAAATGTAGTTACCAATGCAGTTCTAACCTCCATAATACCTCCAACATCCCTCACTTAACATTCCACCGAGGCCTGAATGAGAGAGAGGGGAGGCGGGCCGGGATGCATGGAAGGTAAGTATAACTCTCGTAAATATCCCTGCTATGCTTAGCGGGGTAAATTTACTTTCAGTTATATCTTACCTTCCATGCTATAAATATGCAATCAGATTGCAACTGAGGAATGGACGGGAGTTCAGGTCGAAGCCCAATTTTCAAAAGGCTGGTCCTAATACTCGCACCAGTTTTATCCTACTTAAGGGATTGGATTCCTTATCCTCTTAAGGACGAAAAACCATTGAATAGGAATTACTAAACCATAGTAAATAACTCCTAGTTACAGTCAGATCGGACAGGTCACTACCTATTATCAGTAACTAAGGCAATCGCCGCATGAACCTGAGATAGATAACTCAGAAAACATGCCAATCGAAAGAGCGTTCAGACACAATATAAACATCATAAATAGTGTCTAAAATAACGCAACAAAACTCACCGAGTTCGTACACGAGACGGAACTAATTAGTAAATACATGATTGGAAACAAAACGTGTCTAAGCTAATGCGAATTGAGGAATTCCTGAACTGAGGAAAAACTTTACTAGCACGCAACCTTGCTAAAGCAAAAGTTAGCGGGGTAACACGAACATCGTAAAGTAGGTAAAGCAAATACAGGGGAATAAATGTAACATGCGTTTTCCAAAACGGCTGCACAAATCTTGCCGTGAAAGGGTCTATGCCTCTAACCCAAGTGCATACTCTGGCTGTTACATGAACAGCGCCAACCATTTTAGGAGATTGCTTTAGACGATCCCTCGTGAGATAGCGTCTAGTGACACTGGCCTATGAGATCTCCGTAACAAAACAAAGAATACTTTTGCAACGCCAAGCATCAGCTGTGTACTTATGAAGCAATTCTAGAGATGGCAGACGGACGGGGCACCATACCCCCTTTTCTGGAGGGTCTGAAGGCGCGGAAAGCAGCGGTACGAGTACCAGCTCTGAGTAAAAGGTGAAAATGACCTTCTTTTGGAGGAAGCACACGAAAGCATCTATGTGCTTAGGTCTTTATAAGAAGATTCTTTTTGGCTAATTTACTCAGTGGTCGTGAGTCTGTGACCATCGACCCAAATGAAAAGCCTCGGTGGATGGCTGCTACAGCTATCCTAGAGCCCTTGACTGATTAGAGTCTGGGAAAAGACCTCCCGGGGAGGAGGGGAGGCCACACAGTCAAATAAAGTGCTCTGGGACTTTGGTGCAGTTTGACAGAGTTCAGGAATGAGACAAAAGTCATCTCAGACCAGAAGCTAGTATGGTAAGCCTGCAAAAACTTTGATCAGCTGAGGAAACCACAGTTGGCCTGGCCAATGGGTGCTACTGGTCATCCATCGCCCTGCTAAGTACCCTCGATACCAATGCGAACAGCGGAAAAGGTGTTACCCACGTAGTGGGTCCCTGTGATTGTGAATGCATCGACACCAAAAACAAGCGGGTCGGGAGGAGTCAGGACGCAGAGAATCGGTAGCTTGTGATCGTTCACAGATTCAGAATGTTGTCCAGATCACTCTGGTCACCTGTGGTGAGCATGCTCATCCTGTGGGAGTTCCACTAAGGCGAAACGACAGATCCGTGGTCATTTTCTCTTAGCCCGAAAGGTAAACTGCCTGAAGGCGGACCTAGTTCGTCTTACACCAAAATGAGAGGAAGGATTCCAAAAACTCCTGGACTCTGTTCCTCCCTGTCTGAAAGAGAGAGAGAGAGAGAGACCACAACAGCTAGTGGCTACGTTGGGTGGGAGGTGGAGGGGGGGGGGAGGGGGGAGGGAAGTACCGCCATACTCATACGCGTCCCTGTTAAGTATCATAGAGCCGCATGGATCTACGATAGCGTCAATGTGCTACCTATGTTCTACAAGCCATATACCCAGTTTGCCTCTGATCACCACAGGGCTACAAAGCTAGTGGCTACGTGAGGGGGATAACTGCAGTACTCGATATGCATTCCTATCGGAATAGCTATCAGTAATAGTGAAACACTTCGATCTACAAGAGCGTTAACATACTACGTATATTAAACGAGTTGTTACCGCAGTACAGTTCTATTCACCACGAAGCTACGAAGCTAGTGGCTATGTGTGAGGGACTATTGCCGTACTCAGTACGCCTCCCTGTTGGAATAGCAAAAAGTACACTGGAGCCGTATGGAAATACGGTAGAGCACATGTAATACGTAAGCTATACGAGCCATTAACTCCATTTGCTTCTATTTAGCATGGAGCTATGAAGCTGGTGGCTACGTGTGGGGGACTACCGCCGTACTCAGTATGCGTCCTGGTAAGAATAACGGCAGCGGAACTCTGTAGCTAATGGCTACTTCACCACACAGCTGTGCTGCTGGTGGGTACACCTCCGGGTTTACTGTATGCTGTACGCTATCCCGTGAAGGTCCTGGGGGCCATCAGGGCCTGTTCACCAGAGACATATGGACCAGTAAAGTTTAGCTAAGATACCATATGAACCTGGTAGAGCTTAGCCAAGGAACCGTACGGGTCTGTTCAATGGACCCATAAAGCAGTGGGCACAGACCCATGACCCCGTTTAACGGAGCCGTATGGACCCGTGCAATGCAACCTGTAAAGCCATATTACGGACCGGTATGGAGCCGTGAAGCCGTAAGGACCTGTATGGAGCCGTTCACTGGAGCCGTGCGGAACCCGTAAAAGTAATCTAATGGCTATATAGCGAGCCATAAAATTACTTGTAGCTCACTTACAATGCCGCCCTACCGATCCCTACATGGAATCGTAGTCCATAGCGGTGTAATAAGGAGTCACCCACCACTACCTGCACCCCACTGACTCAGTATCATCAAGATGCGGGCACTAGTATTATGTGGCTTATTTACCCCTTGGAAGTAAACTAGCGGCTTTACAGCGAGCCGTGAAATTACTTGTAACTTTCTTAAGACTTGTGGCCTTGTGGCCCTTCTGGTCCCTATATGGAACCATGGTCCACAGCGGTGTAATAAGGTGTCAACCACCACTGCCTGTGTCCCACTGACTCAGTATCGTCGAAACGTGGGTGCTAGTATTGCGTGGTTTATTCTGAGTTACGTCGTTAAGACGCAACTTAGCTTATCAATATAGTTTCAGAAATAGCCCTCACCCAACAGACCTCTGCCCGCGGCGCTGCCGACTCAATAGCATCGAGTCGGGGGCAAGTCAGTATAAGTTAACAAACTAGACTACTGCCTCAGACCTCCGCAACTCAGTATCATCGAGCCGTGGGTCAATGTGTAAACAGAAAACTCTGGACTATATTGATATGATATATTTAACGTGAAGTGCCATGATATATTTAACGTAAAGTGCCTGTTGGAGTCTGAAAATAAATATATGTATATATAAATATATACTTACACCAAAGCTCCCCTACGGGGGATGTACTAACAACCCTTGCGCGGGCTAGACAAAAGAGCGGAAGACGTCAACTATGATATGAGGCAAGCCACAACAATTTAGTAAATAAATGAGAAAATGCAGGAAATGTCAAAAACTTTTAATGCGTAGAGATAGCATAGAAAACACAAAGCACTGTGATCCTGGTGTCTGTGGAGATGAAAAGGTGAATTATTTTGAAAAAGGGGGCTCAAGTAAGACCCCCCGCAGGGTCTCTCGAGCGCCCCATGAATCGAACTCATCGACGAGTGAACACACAATTACAATGACGAGGCCGTCACCTGCGTATTCAATTACGATAGTAACAATGCTATCACGAAACCCTTAATACGACCCGGACGAGAACACAGGTACGACGTACGGACAGACATAACATCGACAACCAAGTCACTGTCCACGGCCTTTGATAACCCAGTTGTGGTACACTGGTGTGTCTACCCAACCCAGGCTTGAACCCAGGGCCTCGTGGTCTGTAGACAAGTATGATAAGTGCTACACCACAGTTGGTAGACAATCGAGCTCATAAATTAACAGTCTTATTTATATGCAAGAGGTATGAGCTCATGCTATGTATGGTAATGTAAAATGATATATAAGCTCTCTTGTAATAACTGTAGCTCCTTAGAGCTGGCAGAAGCAGACTCCTCACTCATGCTGTGGTGACGTCAATCTCTTGCGCATACGCCAGCATTGAAACGAGAAGTTGACCTAATGCATAGGAGAACTGGTACTTGAGACATCCTAACATGCTAATAGATATGTACTGTATAACGCTAGGCTATCCTCGTGGTAAGGCGGGGGCCTAGGGTGAAAAACGCATCAACCCAAGGGAATGGGTCCTCTAAACAAGCACACCAGGTGCTCTAGGGACTAAAAACACATGCCGCGAGAGTGGGACTCTCTCGTTCTAGCCACCCGTTTTGTATGGATGGAAACAAAAACACTCTGACCTAAATGTAAGAATAATGGGGAAGGTCCTGTAAATCTGACCGAATACTTCCCGGTCCCACGGCCACCTCGTCCTACTTCAGGTGACTGAAAAAGGCTAGAAGAAAATGCCAAACAGCATAAAAATCTGCATGGTAGGAGATTGCAAGGGAAAAAAAAGTTAGAAAAAGGTAAAAAAAAATTATAAACAAATTCGACCAGTTCCAGCAATGTTGTGATAGCAACGCGCTGAAAAGAGGTGAGGAATGTTAGAGGTATTATGGAGGTCAGGGCTGGGTTGGTAACTACGTTTTTAAGGTTGGTTAGAAGTGCGTTAAAATCAAGTCATTGGACCAGATTGCATATTTATAACATGAAAGGTAAGATATAACTTGAAGTAAATATATGTATGTATGTATGTATGTATGTATGTATGTATGTATATATATATATATATATATATATATATATATATATATATATATATATATATATATATATATATATATATATATGTATGTATATATATATGTGTGTATATTAGGCTTGGGCGATATATCGATATTTGATATATTTCGATATTGACCTATATCGATATGGCGATATTGAGTTCAAGGGTCATATCGATATATCGATATTATGTTTTTTTAATAATACACAATACAATACATGAACTATTAAAAAGCTAAACATGACTTTCAAACATCCAAGTATTTTTTATTAAACAGCCACTAAAAGTTAATGAATTTCATTTATATCAAAGTTTCAGGCACTCAGTTATAATAAAACTTATTAAAACATTAATATTGTGATAACAATTACCCCAAAATCCTTCCATGAACAAAAGACCACTTGACTCGGAGCACAGAGGCATTGCGCAATACTTCAATTTTATACTTGATGGCTTACGATGTTCAGACAACAAAAATCATAAGATGTTGAATCCTCAAACATCGTTTTAAATTTCCTCAAAAGGAATACTGAATCTGAATTTTTATATCAAACAATCATTAATTGACAAATTACTGACAAAACTATGAGGTTTTTCTCACTATTTTGTTCGTTCAGAAAGTCTAAAGTAAAAGTGACAGACTGGTCTTGCCAGATCGATCAGATAATGTACAGTGCAGTAATTACATACACTTAGTATCACTGTACAGTCTATGTACACACATACCATCTAGGCTATCACTGTTTCTTCTGAGTGACAACACTCGTGCGATGATTGAAGCAGACTAGAAATTGATAATACGCATCATATATAGACTTCTGAATGTCTAGAAGTCCATATAATGCTACCAAAATAATGCCTTTTCAGTACAACTTTCATAAGAAGTAAGTGAGTTATAAAATTTTAGGAAGAATTGGAGCCGATTTTCGTAAGGCATACAGTGTAGGCCTAATACCAGTTCCACAACATTTTTTTTTTTTTTAAAGAATATGCTGAGGTCTAAACTTTTTCAATGTTTCTGTGATTGATCTTTTGAGATAGAAACCATGTAAAGAACATTTTAAAACGCAATGGGTGTTTATTTAAAGATGATATGTTTATATTTTGCAGTGATTTCTATTAATTTGTACAAAAAGTTTTACTTAACTTTTTTTGAGCCGAGGCGAGATTACCTTGCCCAGAACAGTACATACGACTTACGTATGACGTTCTATAATTTGCATATCGATATTTCGATATTATCGATATTTTACAGGCGATATATCGATATTGCATAATGTTCAATATCGCCCAAGCCTAGTGTATATATATATATATATATATATTAGAGCTGTGACCGTTTAGCGTGTACACGCTACACGCTCGCAAATCTTGTAAACGTTTACTAAATACTTCATTGCGAGTAATCGTTTTTCATAAATCAGTGTCTTGCCGTTGAAAATCAATATTCATGATTCAAATCACACACACATTCGGCTGACAAAAATTCCAATCAATGACTTTTTACAAACTGTAAACCCGATTAGCATAATCCTTTTTAAATGTGCGAATCACAAATGCGCAGTAATCACCAATGAATGGGGATATAATGCACTTTGATTTCGCCGAAATCCAAGTAATTTAACTTGTAAATGCACCGCGAATGTGCAGCAGTAAACAGTGAAACTAACAATAGGCCTAACGTTAGACCATAAGGCTTTAAATCCCACGCAATCAATGCCAGTTTTATCGACCAAAAAACACTTGTATCGTGACAATCAGTACATTTACATGTAAATATTACCTGATGAGTCAAATAAATTTTGCAAGAAAGAAAAAATATTGCATAATAAATAAACAGAAAAAGATTTTGACAGAGCTGAAATTCTGCTTGCTTCGCAAAGATGGCGGCCATTTTTTTGAGAGAAGTATTATTTCAGAACTTCCTAGTAGTGGTGGCGTAGTTTTGAAATGTTTTACGGCGAGGTATATCATAAGCCTCAGTATGCAAGATTTTCACAGAACTTTGAAAGCTGTAGCGAATAGGACAAAAAAGTTACGCGATGTTGCGTTTAAATGACATTGAAAAGAAGTTATATGTTCTTTCTAAACTGAATTTCCATGCATATTTTCCACAAAAATGATGATTTATACTGTAAAAGTAAACTTGTTAAGATTTGGAAAGCAAAACTTAGCGTATACTTGGGCAATGCAGTCAGTACTTTTGCCATACTGGTTGCGCGATTTTTTTACTTTGCCTCGTAGTTTTAGAGCAATTTTGGTGTATTTTCGAAAATTCGGTACTAAACTCGTGTACACGATACACGCTCGCTTTTTTTTTGCGTGTACACGTTTACTAAAATCCCTAAACATTCACAGCTCTAATATATATATATATATATATATATATATATATATATATATATATATATATATATATATATATATATATATATATATATATATATATATATATATATATATATATATATATATATATATATATATATATATATATATATATATATATATATATATATACATACATACATACATACATACATACATACATGCATACTTACATACATACATATATATATATATATATATATATATATATTATATATATATATATATATATGTATATATATATATATATATATATATATATATATATATATATATATATATATATATATATATATATATATATATATATATATATATACATACATACATACATACATACATACATACATACATACATGCATACTTACATACATACATACTAGAGCTGTGAACGTTTAGGGATTTTAGTAAACGTGTACACGCCAAAAAAAGCGAGCGTGTATCGTGTACACGAGTTTAGTACCGTAATTTTAAAAAATACACCAAAATTGCTCCAAAACTACGAGGCGAAGTAAAAAAATCGCGCAACTAGTATGCCAAAAGTACTGGCTGCATTGCCCAAATAGACGCTGAGTTTTGCTTTAAAAATCGTAAAAAGTTTACTTCTACAGTACAAGTCATCATTTTTATGAAAAATATGCATGGAAATTCAGTTTAGCAAGAACAAATAACTTCCTTTCAATGTCATTTAAACTCAACATCGCGTAACTTGTTTGTCCTATTCGCTACGGCTTTCAAAGCTCTGTAAAAATCTTGCATACTGAGGCTTATGATATACCTCGCCGTAAAACATTTCAAAACTACGCCACCACCACCAGGAAGTTCTGAAATATTAGTCCTCTCGAAAAAATGGCCGCCTTCTTTGCGAAGCATGCAGAATATTAGCTTTGTTAAAACCTTTTTCTGTTTATTTATTATGCAATATTTTTTCTTTCTTGCAATTTTTTTTGACTCATCAGGTAATATCTACATGTAAATGTACTGATTGTCACGATTCAAGTGTTTTTTGGTCGATGAAATGGGCCTTGATTGCGTGGGATTTAAAGCCTTATGGCCTAACGTTAGGCCTATTGTTAGTTTCACTGTTTACTGCTGCACATTCACGGTGCATTTTACAAGTTAGATTACTCAGTTTTTGGCGAAATTAAAGTGCATAATATCCCCATTCATTGGTGATTACTGCGCATTTGTGATTCGCACATTTAAAAAAGA
Organism: Chiridota heheva; assembly: GCA_020152595.1. Lineage (NCBI taxonomy): Eukaryota > Metazoa > Echinodermata > Holothuroidea > Apodida > Chiridotidae > Chiridota > Chiridota heheva. Next base: position 1,635,604 of record JAIGNY010000022.1, read on the forward strand.
TTATGCTAATTGGGTTTACAGTTTGTAAAAATCATTGATTGGAATTTTGTCAGCCGAATGTGTGTGTGATTTAAATCATGAATATTGATTTTCAACGGCAAGACACTAGGCCTATAATGTATGAAAAACGATTACTCGCAATGAAGTATTTAGTAAACGTTTACAAGATTTGCGAGCGTGTAGCGAGTACACGCTAAACGGTCACAGCTCTAATACATACATATATATATATATATATATACATTTTTGGATTTCCTGAGTAAACAACAGTATATGTGGTAAATATATGCTCTAAAAACGTCCCCTTTGTGATTGTGCGATGAAAAGTACATTTTATTGCAAAAGAGGGAGGTGTATCAAGATGTATTTACTACATTAATATTATTTTTGTAACGATTTTTCGTGGGAAGATTTTTGACACCAATATTCAGAAACAAGGGAAATTTTATAATTAAAGGAGCAGTAAACTGAAAAGTAAGGGCGCTCTTTTTTTGCAAATTTCACAGATATTATCCACAATAATCTTCATGCCTCCATAGCCCAAAGACGATGTGAGGGCGAAGGTCGCTTGTATATTCATATTAAGCAGAAAATTACAATACCATTGCGTGCTAGATAAGCATGATTTATTTTTTGAGGGGAGGGGGAGGACACTAAATATACGCTATCACTTTTCAGTCTAGTGCACCTTTAAATTCAATTCCACCTTGAAATGATGTATCATTAGGAGTACCTGTCGGTAAGGTTCTAATTGCACAGCTTATTAAAATAATACATCCACCTCACCTAATTTGACTTTTTGACCTTGCTGTCGTTTCTACCATAAAACTCTGTCTATTTACACACAAAACTCACAACTTTAATATATTACTCGTGTCTGTGACTTAAAAACCGGCTATTACATTAATTCTTTCATCTTATTTGCGAGTAACTGACAAAACGTGGTCTTGATGGGCAAAATGGCATTCCTTTTATTCTATCTCTGTACGAGATTGTTACAATACCGATGAAACTTGGAAGCCATAACGATTCTCACCATGCACTACTTTCCAATAGCAAAACAAAGTGCTGTCAAGGTTTCTATCATGCGAGTGGTATTTACTACTAAATGTTTCTTTTACTCAACAAAGTGCTTCTAATTTCAAAATCTACTCTGAAAATTGATATTAGATCCTTATCAAATATCTCCCTCACACCTGGTGCCCATATTAACTGAATGATCAAAAGATTTATTGAGAATTGACACATGCATAAAAAAAGTCAAACAATGAGAGGTTAAAGGTGAACTAGAACCATTAAGTATGGGTATCTTTTTGGTGAATTTTCCAAATATTCATTGACTTATTTTGTCCAACCAAAGTAATCAAATTTTATTGTTTATCAATCTCAGATAATTACTTGTTATAAATATTGGCGTAGGAAAGGTTTTGTAGCTTTCCATAAAGGTCAAAAACCATTGCTGAATATTAGCAAGTCTCTGGAAAATTGTGCCCTCACTTTTCGGTATAGTGCCCCTTTAATCTATACCATGATAACAAATAAAGCATTCTCAGAGATAAAAAACCAAAAGGTGTAAAAGTTCAACAGAACATCGGAGAAGGAGGTAACAGTGAAGGAGTAGTCAGTAATTTGTAAAGGAGGAGAAGAAATTTGACACCTTTCCACATCTTCCTTTCCTTTTGATCAACGCATCATACCAGAGAATAGGCTATTCCAAATGTACAACAACCAAAACTTTAAAAAAGTCATTCAAATTGCTTTGCAATATTTCAGTATTTTCATGTTGATACTAGGTACTACCATGGTGCCATAAGGAGAGCACAACAAACTTACTTGATTTGTAATATCATAGACTACAATAGCAGCTTGAGCCCCCCTGTAGTACATGGGTGCGAGACTGTGATACCGCTCCTGCCCCGCTGTGTCCCAAATTTCAAACTTCACTGTTGTGTCATCAAGACAAACTGTCTGTGTCAAAAATGCAGCTGCAAGTAAAAAATAAAAAGTTCATCAAATGCTACATTTAAAGTACTTACACTTTGCACACTATAAAGGAAATTGGCAGAGTCAATTGGATGTACATGATGGAATGTAATAATAATGTTACCAGCAAATACAATTTATAGTGGTGTGGGAGCCCTGAGTGCCTATTGTACAGATAATTCTAGTGTGTTCTCACATATCTCAATTGCTGTTATACATTTACTTGTGTCTTAATTATTGTGCTCACTAAGTTAACATGAAGCAAAGCAGAAAAATTAAATTTAATTCCAGTCTACCAAGGCAAATTTTTTGTACTGTGTGAAGGTGCTATTGATCATGGGCAGCTCCCCATAGGGGCAAGAGGGTGCACTTTCCCCCCAAAGATTTGCTAACCAGACATCGCAAATGATACAAATCCCCTTGCCACTAATAACATGCTTTCAACCCTCTGTCACAACTGCCATCCCACCTTTGTTCCACATAGCGTCCCTTCCTACATCCCTCCCTAGAGAAAATCATACATGAAATCCAGATACCATTCCACCACATAATCCATATGTCATCACACCTGCAATCAAGATGACATCCCACCATGTGCCTTCCTATCTTGTCCCACATACCATGCCACCCTATCTCACATGCCAACACTCCCTGTACCACGTGACATCCTACCCTGTCCCACATGCCATTCCTCTCTGTACCACGTACCATCCCACCCTGTTCTACAGGCCATTCCATCCATCCCATCCTGTCCTATGTGCCATCCCACCTGAAATCCAGATGACATTCCATTACATGCCATCCTGTCCCACATGTCATGCCACCCTGTCCCCTATGCCATCCCACCATGTCCTACATGCCATCCCACCATGTCCTACATGCCATCCCAGCCTGTCATAAATGCCATAACACCACATTGTTTCACATTACATGGCACCCTGTCTCACATGCCATCCTGTCCCACATATCATCCCACCCTGTCCCCAATGCCATCTTACCTTCATCCCAATTCCTACATCTACCAATCATTATGCCATCTTCCACCCAAAATTCTCTCCTGTAACTCCCAGCCCCTCACTTCTATTAACCCAACATGCCCTATTCACCTACCATCCCCCTTTACCTGCTATCTTCCATTCATCAACATGCCCCATTTACCTTTATCTACCATCCCCCATTCACCTATCGTCATCCATTCACCTACTACCCCAACCAACCTTTTGCCATCCACTTATCTATCAAATAAAATTCTAAATCAAATAAACCAACTCATCATTCCATAATCACAATTACCTTCATTATAATAAGCTCCACTCACTCCACTGCACCACAGCTCCCATCCCCACCCACAACTTAAATCTGACACTCCCAATAAAAACATGCTGAACTTTTTTTTTCCCCTTATAAACGCTGATCTACCAAATCAGAATAAAAATTTATTGCAGATTAAATTGGAGATTATTATAAGTCTTTTGTTTCCAAGTGCTCCATTCAAGCGAAGATGTATTGTTTTTTTGCTATTCATTCCCAAGACACTTAATTGTAAATTCTATTGAGTCATCAGCTCTATTGTACTGCTTTTTTTTTTAGGCCAGAACAAATTCTTTAATTGCATTCAAGTCTGGAATGCATTTGTTATCCTTTATATAAATCTTTTCATAAAAAAGTTGGAATTCCTTTCCGAGGGCAGACAACTTTTGTTCCACAGTAGCTGAGGAATGCATGAGGTCGGACGGACAATGCTTGAGGTCAGACGGACAATGCATGAGGTCGGACGGACAATGCATGAGGTCGGACGGACAATGCATGACTTGGGACGAACAATGCATGAGGTCAGACGGACAATGCATGAGGTCGGACGGACAATGCATGAGGTCGGACGGACAATGCATGAGGTCGGACGGACAATGCATGAGGTCGGACGAACAATGCATGAGGTCGGACGGACAATGCATGAGGTCGGACGGACAATACATGAGGTCGGACGGACAATGCATGAGGTCGGACGGACAATGCATGAGGTCGGACGGACAATGCATGAGGTCGGACGGACAATGCATGAGGTCGGACGGACAATGCATGAGGTCGGACGGACAATGCATGAGGTCGGACAGACGGACAAACCGGACAGACGGATGAACAGACGGAAAAAAGGACTGACAAACAGACGTACGAATGGTAAAGATACTATAACCCCTCTTCATCAGTTTCGTTGGTGAGGGAATAATCACTGGTGTTTTTGCATTGAATTATAACACCCCCCCTTCCCCCACAATCATGATTTGCTCCTCGAACTAAAATCTCTTATAGTCGCAGCTGCTATCGATAAGACTTGAAACCCTAACTATACTTCAAAATATCCATATTTGTAATGTCAATGATGGATTTAGGTGAAACTGTTCCACTGTTTAATCCTTTTTTACAATTGCTTGATTGTAGAAAAGCTGCAAAATTTGACCCAAAAAATACATAAACTATGTACCAAACAACTGAAAAATATATATATATATAAATATATATATATATATATATATATATATACATATATATATATATATACATATATATATACATATATATATATACATATATATACATATATACATACATACATACATACATACATACATACATATATATATATATATATATATATATATATATATATATATATATATATATATATATATATATATATATATATATATTTATATATATATATATATATATATATATATATATATATATATATATATATATATATATATATATATATATATATATATATATATATACATACATACATACATACGTACATACATACATAAATACATACATAAATGCATATATATATATATATATACACATAGATATATATATGTATATATATATATATAATAGACAGAGAGAGGGAGAGATAGATAGATAGATAGATAATATATATATATATATATATATATATATAGATATATATATAGATATTTAGATATATATCTATATTATATATATATATATATATATATATATATATATATATATATATATATATATATATATATATATATATATATATATATATGAATATATATATATATATATATATATATATATATATATATATATATATATATATATATAGATATATACATACATACATACATACGTACATACATACATAAATACATACATAAATGCATATATATATATATATATATATACACATAGATATATATATATATGTATATATATATATAATAGATAGAGAGAGAGGGAGAGATAGATAGATAGATAGATAATATATATATATATATATATATATATATATATATATATATATATATATATATATATAGATATATATATAGATATTTAGATATATATCTATATTATATATATATATATATATATATATATATATATATATATATAAATATATATATATATATATATATATATATAAATATATATATATATATATATATATATATATATATATATATATATATATATATATATATATATACATATATATATATATATATATTGTGACTTTTTAAGATTTAACTTTATAAAAGATTGTTCGACTTAAAAATGTTAATCTAATGAGTAATAGAACAAGATGCCACTAGCTCCTTAAATCATCTCCCTTATTACCTTACTGCTTATTACATATGCGCCAAGTATGCATTATCTTACCTCCAATTGTACTCTCTTGGAACTCGTGGAACTGTCCTTTTACAAATCTGAGAACCAAACTTGATTTACCGACAGCTGATTCACCTAACAGTACTAGCTTGAACTGACATATCCTTCCTTGCTGAACTCCATTTGGTCGTTGTTGGACTGGTCTTGCAGCCATGGTAATGTTTCACTAAATGACAAAGTATAAGATTTAAATAAGAGAGTGGGTTAAGACATAATGTTAATGATGGCAGAAATTATAAAGGCAGAAATGAATAAGGTCCAGTGACTTTACAATTTTGCAATGACAATTCCTTCACTATTCATATTGTACCTACAATGATATCTTAGATGATGGCAGCAGCAGCTGTCTTGTCGCTTTCCTTGGAGCCATCAGTATAGATGGAGGTGTAGTTTGAGAGTTGAGTCTTTGATTTGCATGTGGAGGTTGATAAAGAGGTTGTGGTGGGTTTGGGTTTTGTGATGAGTGGAGACGCCCAGGTGGATAGGAGGGGGTGGCCGAGGGAGAAAAAGTGGGCCAGGAAGTGCCAAGAGTGTGGAGAAATTGAGGTACCTAATGAGGTTGTATAAATGGTTTTGGGTGTTGGTGAGGGCTCTAAAAGTATAGGAAAGGCTAAGCTTTCAACACCGTAGCAGAAAGGGGGGTTAGTTGGCTTTCAACATGAAGGCTAGTGATAGGGGAGGTCCTGTAGGCACCCCGGCAAAGCCTGAGGGCTTTATTTTGGATGGTGTTAAGGTAAGAGTTGTGAGCAACACAGTAGACAATATTGCTGTAGTCAAGCTTGGCACGAATGGTGAGCCTGAAGATTTTGAGGAGAGCATAGGGGTTCGCACCCCAAGTGGTGTCGGAGAGGAGGCAGAGAAGGTTGAAGGAGCTGTTACATTGCTGGTTCAGGTTGGTGATGTCTTGCTTGTAGGAGAGCTTCAGGTCCAGGATTAAACTCAGGAACTTAGTGTGGTCAACTTTAGGAATGCGATTGCCATTGAGCATGACGTTCGGGTTGGGGTGAAGATTGTTGAAATGACAGAAGTATATGCAGACTGTCTTGTCTTTAGAGAATTTAAAACCGCTATTGTTGAACCAATCTTGCAGCCGGTTGTGGCTAAGTTGGAGCCTATTTTCGATGGGAGAAAGGGTAGGAAAGGAGTAGAAGATGATGAAGTCATCCACATTTGATGTTGGGGGTCAAGGTTGTCTGTGATGTTGTTAATGCTCAGGTTGAAAACAATAGGGGAGAGGATGCTGCCTTGGGGAACGCCCTCTTCTTGGGGGTAGGGGTTGGAGATAATGTGGCGAATACAAACTTGGAACTGCCTGGATGAGAGGAAGTTTTGAATAAAGATGGGGAGGTGGGGAGGTAGCTGGAGGGGTCAGTAATGTCCTTCCCCGGTTTGGGGACAGGGTGATGATAGCTGTCCTCCAGATAGGGGGAAAGGAGTGTGAGGACCAAATATGGTTGAGGATGGTGAGTAGGGTAACGGTGGCCTTGTTGGGGAGGTGCTTTAGGAACTGTTAGGGGATGTTACCTGGGCTCTTGGAGGTGCAGCCAGCGTCTAGATAGCTTGCTTTAATTCAGATAGGGTGAGAGGGGTGTTGTAGCTCTTGAAGTTGTCAGAGGGAAAGGTAATACTCCGGGTTTCGTTGCAAGATTTTTTGGTTTAAAAGCATTGGGTAGTTGGCCGAGGACCAGATGTTGCTTAAAGAGGCAGCGAGGCAGTTAGCAATATCCTTTTTCCCCGAGGAGAAGATTAACATTCCAGGAGAGATGGGAGACTTGCCCATCCTGCCGTGAAAGCTGTTAACCATACTCCAAATCTTCTTAGTGGGGGTGTTGGTGGTGAAAGAAGAGATAAACTTGTTTTAAAGTTGGTTTTACTGTCCTTGATAGTGCGCCTGGCTTTGGCATGGCTGATGCGAAAGAGGTTGAGGTTATGGGTGGTCGGGTTTGTTTTGAAGTTCCTGAGGGCTTTTTTCCTATCCTTGATGGCAATTTTGCAGTCACTGTTGAACCAGGGGTTGGGGGTGAGAAGGAGGGGGGCGGGTGGTTAGGGGATTTGGAGGTTTTGGGAATGGAGCAGGTGGTGATGTTGATAAGAATGTTACTGAAGTTTAACATGGGATCCTTACCCTGGAGATGGGGGAAAGGTGAAAGTTGCAGAGGGTTTTAAAAAGGGGCCAGCTGGCTTTCTTAAGATTCCAATTGGGGGTGTGGTCTGTGGGGGTTTGAAGGATGGAGTGAATAAGGAGAGGGTAATGGTCACTACCACAGAGGGCAGCAGTGACCTTCCAGCTAAAATCAAGAAAGAAGGTTGGGGGAACAGATAGACAGGTCAATACAGGTGAGGGAGCCTGTGGCAAGGTGAAGGTAGGTCGGCGACTTAGTGTTAAGCAAGTAAAGGCTGTGCTGACGAAGAGTGTTTTCGACAACTTGCCTCTGGGGGTGGTGGTATTTGAGCCCCACAGGGGGTTGTGGGCGTTGAAGTCACCAAGAAGGTAGTGTGGGGTGTTGGTGCAGGAAACGCTGTCATGATCCGGGGCTCCACAGTTGCCACAAAGCGCTTGGCTGTGGCAGCAGTTTTTCTCATAGCCATACCTCTGGCACTTATGACAACGGAGAGGATTGGGAATGCAGAGGGCCGACTGGGATTCTCAGATAGCCGACGGTGATGTGGGAGGGGAGAGCTGGTGTGGCAAAAGTCATGAAGATGGTATCGGTGGGTGTTTCAGCACCGTCTCTCTTCAGGATGAGACGATGGGCCTCAGTGAATTGTTGGCTGGCAACTCCTCAACGAGGTCTTCATTGGTCAAGTAGGCAAGGTCTTTGGTTCTGATGATACCTTTGCTGGAGTGACTGTTACGTCGATACCAGTATTAGCTAGGGTTTTGGTGGTGAGGAGGGTGGCGGCTTAAGTGTCCCAGGTGCAGTGCACCAGGAGATCGCTGGACCAGAGGATAGAAACCTTGGGGAGTGTACCAACAAGGCCGTGGAGCGACTTGTGTATGAGGAAGGGAGAAACTCTTTTGAAACTGTCTGGTTTGTTGGTGGCCTGAATGAATAAAATTTGAGGGACTGGGGCTGAGGAATGGTCAATGGAGGTAGCAGGTAGGTCATGGGGAGAGGAGGGAGTCAAGGTCAAGGCAGAAGTGTTTGGTCATGTTGGAAGAAATACCAAGGGCTGGGACACCCAAGGCAACAAGAAAAAAGAAAAAAAGTCGCGGAACTACTATACGAGAAACATCGTAAGGAACCGAAAGGGCGTGAAGGCCTGGTCACAACTTTATACTTCTCACCCAAACAGCATGGAAAAAAAATATAATTAATGACTGTGCTTGATATACTTAATTAGAGTCAAACCTGGTAATCTTTGCACTACCCTGGTTGCCACAGAGTACTTCCAAAATGGTGGGTACCCCCCCATTCCCACAGGTAATAAGAAGACGGTATCACAGAAGCCTTTTGTATGGGCTTACAGCAGTGCAATATACAGCATGTCAAACTTAAAGGACTGGTGACATGTAGAAGTAACCGAGTAACCTATTTCTCCAAAATAATAATTGGAAAAGTGTCAAAATCGCATTACTTTGAAGTTCAGAATAACGACTTTCTGTGGCATCTACAAATTTATTTAAATATGTGATGTTGTAAGTTGTAGAACCCCCTACAGATTGCCTAAAGATTGCAAATGATCATTACAAATCAAAACTTGGAGATGAATCTTGGTGGGCTTAGGATTTCTGAGGTACATTATATTGGGTATGGGGATCAATAGGAACTCGAAACTTATTCTAGGCATGTTGGAATTGCGACAGAGCGGAGGTATGTGCTCTAGAGAGTGCTATTATTCTAGTTTTTCATGTATTGCTCCCTAAAGACCATACTTTGAGATAATTTGCCGGGGACGTATACCATATCATCATTTATTATTGTAAGTAAATAACTTTTAGTTTAAATAAGTACTATGTTTTGTCATAAGCTACTATGTAGAGATGTGGGGACAAGTAATGCATTACATGAGAAGACGGATAACTATATACTTAAGTCAGTGCGGCATAATTGCCAATCATGATACTATATCCCAATCGAGATACAGCTGCATCTTAGTCTACATTGATATCCAGAACGGTATACAATATCCCATTGGGGATATCAAATATATCCCCATTGGGATATCAACTTGATAAGCTCAGTGCTCTGAGAATAGGGGAATTTTCATATCAAGTTATGCATATACATTAAAGCCCTAGACAGTTTTTTTTCATTTCAGCAGGGATTAGCAATATTCATCAAAGCATTGCAAAACTGGTGAAAGCAAGTGGAAGGTCTGTAATGAAAATGTGAATGTTGATAGATCAATAATTTCTGTAAAAAAGATTTTAGTTAAAAATTAAAATTTGACTTTTATTAATCATGCATAAATTATAAAAAGAGAATGCACAACTTGAAGCCCTAATGGAATGACGTAAGTTTTGATATCTCATTAGGGATACCATATCCCATTGAAGATATTTCAAACGGTATCCCATTTGGCACATATCCCGCACTGTGAGTAACAGTACAAAAGTTATAATTCATTAAGTCTGAAATAGTAACAAAGCAAACACTAAATAGTTTTAATTTGTATTTTGTATTTTAAAACCCGGGTATAAATTATCCTAGCTATTGAAACGCAAGGGCATTAATTAACATGACAATTGTGATATTAAAATAACTTGAGAGATTGGTATTTGTTGGGTAGCCACTTGAGATGAAGCTTTTTGTATTCTATGGTGACTCAGGTCACGAGTAATGTGCTCTTTTTGAGTTATAGACTATTGTTAAGGTAGTAATGAAATAGTTTACAAAGAGTTTAAAAGTAGAACATAAAGATTATTATATTGTTAGGTATTTGACACAAAAGATTATTATTGCTTTATGAAGCGATTATTTGGAAACTTGAAAAGTTGATATAAAATAAAGGTATGAATATTTATTGAAGTGAAATTTGTATATTGATAGATGTAAAGATAATTCCTAAAACAAAGAGTGAGTCACCAAAATGTGTACATTGAAGCACCTCTCAGTCACTAAGGTGACATGCCACAGGTGACATGCCACAATAACTCACCTCTGTTAACAAAGTGACTTAGGTCTGAAGTAAACGACTTACTCCACTATGGTGAGGAAAATTTGAAACACATGTACAAATCAGTTACATATGTCAATGACTTCAAAAAATTTACTAACATTGCCGGGGGTAGTAGGGGTGGGTCACACAACTGATTAGTGCACAAATACTGACAATATAACAACGTTTGACAAAGTTACAGATACAATGTTTCAATGTTTCTAACAGGTAAATATTCAAAAACCAACAACAGAATATCCATGGCATTCTGCAATCCTCCAAACAGATTACAAAAACCCATAAATGGTGAGTATGAACTATAACAATACCTTGAAGACCAATGTCAAATTTATAAATATACCCTGAGCCGATCAAATAGTTTATTTTTTGCCCCCTCCATATTTACTATTGTACACGATGTCTCATTAAATCTAATCAAATATTTATTCTATGCACCAAGCAAATAAGAAAGAAAGAAAACAAACGCTCATACAAAAACAAAGAAAAGAAAGACAAAAACAAAACACACTGAAAACAAATTCAACTAAATATGTCTTATTTAAAATGTTAATATAGAATACCATAAAAGTAATATTAGAGGCCTTTTCAAATTTTGATCATTCAATGAATCTAACCAATTAAAGACTAGATATCATGTTGATATGGGCAAAAATATACAATAAAAGTCAATGTTTCTGATTGGTCATACACAAATCCTGACAAACAATCAGTAACTGCCGCAAAAGTAACTATAGTACACTGTACATATGTCATACACACAATCAGACAATGCGTATTGGTCCAGTGAGCAACACCTCATTAAAGGAAAGGTATTTTCTCGTAAATCAATTTGGAAGTGAACGCTGCTGTGCTGGTAACATCACTTATGCTTTTCAATTTTCCTTATTGATTGAGAGAAATCTGTAATGTTTTTGATCACAAATGTAGGCCTCTATGTCTGGTCCAGCGGATGTGTGATTGATAACATCGCAAATTTATCGCAATCAATAGGAAAAATTGAAAAACGGAAGAGATGTTGCAAGCACGGCGGCGTTCACTTCTGAATGTATTTATGGAACGATACCAATCTTGTAAAGCCAACCCTACACAAACCTATATTTTTGCCCTTTGAATTGTTAATTAATAATTCTTCAACATCAAAGTGAAATTGTAAACTCGCGTAGTACGAGGCCTTGATGCCCCTCACAAGTTTGGTACCAAAGGTAATCACCATTATAAAGAGCCGGCGACAGTGGTAAATTGTATTGAGTTGTGTCAAGTTACGCATAGCCTAGGCCTACTAATTAAATGTTAAGATGGTTGTAACCAACTCTACATTGTGTCCAGTTGGTTTATGCTTGGTTGTTTTTTGTGTGAAGTTGAGTGAACCCCCTCCCAAGTTGAAGCCTGTAATTCAATCTGACCAAGCTTAAAACTCAAGTCAGTTGGCCCTAAAATATTTTTTTTTAATAACTATGATTTTATTCTAATACTGTGATAGTCAAGTATCCCTCACGTGTTCTATTAAATGTGAATGGATTCGAAATGCAAAACAATTTTGTGTGTCGTCGATCACAACATGCACGAGAAATATAATAATAATAAAGACCTAGTGTTAATAAAGTATAACAGCTTTTTGTATTGTTAGGCTTTAGGGAGCCATGATAAATATCCTTTTGCGAAAAAGAGGTGGTAGTTTTTGTTTTAATTACTGAATAATAAGAATGTAAAATACAGTTTCAACATTAATACGATACACATATAAGCTTAAACAGTACAAATCTGTCAATATTTTCCAAACCTTTCCAACAAAAGGGGCGTAATAGTTGGATATCTCTGACTACGTTACCGACGAATTATTACGGAAGCAGCAATAAGGTCGTTTATGAGTGACGTCATTTATAAAAAACGTATCATGTCTAGCTAGCTGTCTATTTCATGCGTACAGTGCGTGGGGCTAAGGGTTATTTTCAAACTTGTGGATAACATTTGTATTTAATGTTAGAATTGCATTTTTTCATCAAAAATGTATCCTCTTTGTTATCTTCATTTCCGTCATTCCCCCTTTTACAAACTCATACTGTTTCTTTTCTTATTACCGGTATCTCATCCACATATACATATAGGTCTATGTAGGGATGAGATATTAGTCACTTTGCTGTATAGGCAAAGAACCTCCTACACTACATGGCCACTCCCTTGATATTAGGAGGGGGAAAGTGGGAGGGGGCGGGGGGCTGGTAGGGCCCACACCACGGGGTCTCTTTTGATGACTTCATATTAGGGGTTAGGGGTCATAAGTTTTTGGAACGGGACACAATTTGGTGTGTGTGTGAGTGTGTAGGTGTGTGTGTGTGTGTGGTGTGTGGGTGTGTTTGCAAGGGTGTGCATGTGTGCGTATGGAACAATTCATTTTGTGTATCTTATAACTCAAAAAATGTAATCCACACATGAACCAAAATTGGTGGTCCAAGGTTTGGGGGTACAACGGTCACAGGTCAATTGGGACAAGTTTTTTGATGATGGCTGTATCTTTTTAAGGAATTACTTGGTATCTTTACAAATTGCATAGGTGGGTATGGTTTAACATTCTAACAAAAATAATCAGAGGTCAAATGGTCAAAGGTTACGGGTCAAAGGTCAATTAAGTGCTTTTTATACAAAGTTTGGCGGATTCTTAAACTCAAAAAGTACAAGACCTATACCACTAAACCCTATGTTATATTATGACACCTTGGTACATGAATTTGTGTCCAGTAAATACTTTGGGATCAAAAGGTCAAAGGTCACAGAGCTATTGACCTTTTTCACCATTTACCCCTATTCTCGAGGTCGGACATCCGGGAATGATGTGGTGTACGGAGATGTATGCTTTTTTGACGATCTCAAACTTCAGTCAAAGAGGAAAACAAACAGTCAGTTATCATTGCAGTCAATGGGAGAAAAACATATTTTTTGTCATTATTCAAAAAAAATGGACATAATTATTTTGTCTTCAAATTTGTTTGTGTATTAGATAATAGTTTCCATCATATATGAGTACCATTAACTTTTTGCTGACTGGCTGAGGCGACACAAGTTTTTATAATAAAAAAACCATTGACTGTAATGATAAAGTTTTTCCTTCAACTTGGCAAAACCGTACTGAGCTCGTACACGGTTACGTCGACTCCGACCACGAGAATAGGTATGGAATGGTAAGGGTAACGTGAGCATGAATGGTGTCATGCAGTAGGGTACGATAAATGTGCAAATTTCATAAGTTATTTTAGTAATTAGGGTCAGAGGTCAAATATTTGTTTTTAGGGGTAATTATGTATTAATTTGTACATTTTTGCAGCATTTTAAACTCAAAAAGTACAAGACCTATACCAACCCTATGCTGTACCATGACACCTTGGTATAGGAATTTGTGTCCTGTACAGATTCTGGGGTCAAAAGGTCAAAGGTCACAAAGAATATTTCAGTGCTTAGGGTCAAGGTCAGAGGTCAGAGATCAAATATGTGATTTTAGGGGTAATTATGTACTAATTTGTACATTTTTGCGGAATTTTAAACCAACAAATTACAAGACCTATACTAACCCTATATTGTACCATGATTTCTTTGGTACATGAATTTGTGTCCGGTAGACTGAGGTCAAAAGGTCAAAGGTCTGTTTGCACTCGCAAAGAAACATAGCCAAGCTTATCTTAACATTTACTTGTACTCGCTCGCATTGGTAGTGCAATTCTATCAAAAGTCACAGAGCAATAGTGACCCTGTTAGTTATTTGATAAGGTTCCATTGGGCAGGCTCATGATGAAAACAAGAGCACTTGGTGTGGAGGGAAAGTGTGCCAGTTGGATATATTCTTGGTTAGTTGACAGGTCACAAAAAGTTGTTGCTAATGGTGAAGTATCACCATGGAATAAGGTTACAAGTGGTATTCCTCTGCAGGGTTCTGTATTAGGTCCGCTTCTTTTCTTAATCTTCATTAATGATATTGATGTTTTCTTTGGCTCCAGGATTTGTAAATTTGCTGATGACACTAAGCTCTACAGGATTGTTTATGATGCTAGGGATTCTTCAATTTTGCAAACTGATCTGAATAAGTTACTTTCTTGGTCCCAAACATGGCAGATGTCATTCAATGTTGATAAATGCAACGTTATTCATTTTGGTCAAAGCAATTTGGCTTTTGATTACTGCATGAATTGTTCAAACCTTGGTTTTGTTGATCAAGAAATGGATCTAGGTGTTGTCAATACTAGCAATCTGAAGCCTTCTAAACAGTGTGCTTTAGCAGCTGCAAGGGCAAATAGGATGCTTGGTTTGATTAAAAAAAAAATTGTTTTCATGGTAGAGAGGCTGTTCTAAATTTGTATAAGCAGTTAGTCATGCCTCACTTGAGTATGCTATTCAGGCTTGGAGTCCCTTTTATGAGAAGGATAAGTTCATTTTTGAGCAGGTTCAGCGAAGAGCCAAGAGACTTATTTCGAAGTAAGGAATCTCTCTTATGAATCTAGGCTGCGAATTCTTGGTTGGACCACGCTTGAGGTGAGAAGAGTACGTGGCAATATGATTCAGGTTTTTAAATTCCTATCTGGTAGTGATGCTTTGACTTCCTATTATTTCTTGCATATGTCAGCTAATCCTCACGTGACACGTGGTAACAGTTTGAAGTTGACCGAAGAGTTCTCACGGATAGATATTCGGCGTTTTAGCTTTTCGCAAAAAGTTGTTAATGAGTGGAATGGTTTGCCTGAGTGGGTAGTTAGCTCCAATTCTGTTCACAATTTCAAAGTCAACATTGATAAGTTCTTCACTAACTCTGGGCGTCTTTGATTTTTTTGTGGTGGTGGTGGCGTTAGTTTGGGCTTGTTATGGGGTAACTAAACCTTCTTAGCCCGTAATCTTGTTATGTTATCTTATATGTTATTTCTCCCACAATACTGTGCGCTTAAGGTGATGAGATCAGCAACTCCGTGGATTGCTTTCTTGTTACTCTTTGCTTTTTCGTCATTTTGTCATTTTGATCCATTTGTATCACTGGCGTACTAGCCAGTTGCGTATTCAGTTGGCGTAGCTAAAGTGGTGTAGCTAAAGTGGTGTAGCTAAAGTGGTGTAGCTAAAGTGGTGTAGCTAAAGTGGTGTAGCTAAAGTGGCGTAGCTAAAGTGGCGTAGCTAAAGTGGTGTAGCTAAAGTGGTGTAGCTAAGGTGGCGTAGTTAAAGTGGCGTAGCTAAAGTGGCGTAGCTAAAATGGCGTAGCTAAAGTGGCGTAGCTAAAGTGGCGTAGCTAAAATGGCGTAGCTAAAATGGCGTAGCTAAAATGGCGTAGCTAAAATGGCGTAGCTAAAGTGACGTAGCTAAAGTGGCGTAGCTAAAGTGGCGTAGCTAAAGTGGCGTAGCTAAAGTGGCGTAGCTAAAGAGTATTCAATCTCATTTGAACCTCAGTACGTTTGTATTAGCAATCTTAGGAAAATGATCACAAAATTTCCGAAAACCGAATTCTTAATTTAGGTTTTTAAATAAGAATAAAATTTCAACAAGATTTGAGGTTTTTTCTATGGAGCCTAATTCTAATGATCCCTATGGTTGCCATTTCAAGCGTGACCTAAAGGTCAGTCCAAAATTGTAAAAGATTTTTAACTTACATAATTAGATATTATATATTTAACTTTTAATTCACACGCCCACATCAGCTACCGGACACTTCCATCTAGCTCTCCCGAGAAAGACAAGAGTTTAAAAAAAAATTTTTAGGTAAAATGTTTTGGTCATCGATCAGTATTTGTTATCCACGATTCTCTTATATCCCCCAGAATGCGGCAGCGAGTTGGCGTATTTACTTGTGCAAATTATGACCTATAAAATGGGACATTCTTACTTCGCTGCCAATCCCAAACCACCTGTAAGTTTATCAAAATTGATTTTGACAAGTGGTAAAAAATTAAAACTGAGATTTGAGGCTCATCAGACTTGAAGAGTCAATGGCAAATATTTGTATATATAGGAAGAGTCACCTCACAGAGGGACTTCGGGGAACTACACCCCCAAAAATAATTCCAGTCACAAGCGGAAATGTTCACTGGTACTTTATATTTCTATCAATCAAAATTTACCATTTTCTAATTTAGTCCTTCAATTTCGCCCCTCGCTTATTCGGAAATTGTGATTTCGTGATGTTAAATTTTGCACAATGCATGTGTAACTCAATTTCTTGACGTACTTTATTTCTTTATTTTATTTCATTTACCTTACCGCAACATATAGTGGCAATAAGGTATACTTACTTGTGTGTGTGAGTGTGTGTATGTGTGTGTGTCGGCATTGGCGTAGGCAGGTTTTTTGTTTGGGGGCTACTCATTGGTATGATTTTTGACACGTGACAGTATCTAAGCGGAGCGCCACCATGGGTTGGCGCGTAGCGTTCAGAGAAATTTTTCCAATAAATGCTGCCTATAGATTGCCGGAAATGGCACTTCCCAGGCCAAAAACTTGCAAATTTGAGGCTGTTTTTCTGTGATTGTTCACAATTTTGCCAGAATTTTGCTGTACATTTTGCCCGAATTCTTGGTTACCAAAAAAATTGGGGGAACTGTGCCACCTTCCCCCGCCACATACTTGCCGAAGTACAATTTATTCAAACTCTATTGCGTAGCGATATAGGGGCAGTTTGGGTTGATGCCTCCCGAGTTTTTATGGGGGAAGGGGGGTGGTACGTGTCAAAAGAAGATATTTGTAAAGCAAACAGAAGATCATTGATCACACTTCTGCACTTGCACACCTGGCCAATATTTTCGACTCCAGAATATTGCAAAATGAGGGGTTGAGTGAGGTGGCATTGCACTTACTTGTTACTTGGAGTCGAAAGGTTGGAAGTAAGATTTGACAATCAAACTTACCAAATCATAATTTTAGATTCAACCGCCGCGCTGATGTTATGGCAAATCTGTCGATGACTGATTCCACGTCTGGGCAATGGGCCCTATGAATTTGTAATAGAATAAGTGCCTCTAGTTGGGCTTCCGTCATTGTTAACCAAATAGCTGTAAGGGTTCTTTTCATTTTTGAAAAGACTCTCTCGGCCTGTGCAGAAGTCACTGGCAAAGTTGCCAGCAACTGGAGCAACAGTGATATGTTAGAAAACATTTCAGAGCAATGATCCAGGGCACAGACGGATGAAGATGGTCGGGACTTGACAGGAACATTTTCCCATTTCTTCCTCCATAACATGTATTCGCCCTTAACAATCATGAAAGGATCTCTGATCAAACTTGCATACACCTCAATAGCAGGAGTTAAATCATTCCACTGCCTCTCACCGTCAGCTTGTTTGGCGAATTCCATACAATTTGGTACAAGGTAGTTAAGTTTCATAATCTGTTGTTGATGTGGTCCAAATCTGTGCTTGAGGTCTCCAATAATAGAGTCTATGGCTGGATAAAAAAGGTGTTGTTGATGTGGTCCAAATCTGTGCTTGAGGTCTCCAATAATGGAGTCTATGGCTGGATAAAAAAAGTTGACTCTGTAATAGCCTTCGGTGGTGTTGTCCGATGTTTGAGCATTTGGTCGGTATGAGCTTCTAGCTGCAATGCGTGGTTTTCGCAGTTCCACCTCTATCACATCTTGTGCGACTGATTCTGCCTTTTGATACAGGTCATGGAACTCCCCATCACTTCGCAATTCTTTGAGAACAGACTGGAGACGGTTTACTAAGGCTAACGCTTGGGATAAATCTCCCCCCACTGTTTGTAAGACTCAGGAAACTGGTAGCATCAATCCTGACAGTTTCTTCAAAATGACTGAAGCAAGTGCAAATTCTGAGTTGCACACCAATTTTTCAAGGCTTACTGCTTTGTTTCTGTCGCAAGGTGATGCCCAGCATTTGATTTCCGATAAGGCATCTAGTGTATATTTCAAAAGTTGCATAAATGTTACAACTGCTGCGTGTCGTTCCACAGAACGTGTTTCGCACAAGGTAATCAGGTGCTTCTTGGTCATGGAAATACCAGAGTCACTTTCTATGAGGCTCTTCAACAGATCCGTTTTTTTTGCACTTGCTCGAAAAGTCGATGAAATTTCTCGCACAACATTGCGGGAGCACTCAAATTTAGGCAGTGCATGGCGCAATGAAAATAAAAGGCCAATGGAGCTGCCTTTTTTTTTATTGTTGCTGAAGCACCAACCCGTTCACTGGCCATGGCTCCTGCCCCATCATAGCCTTGTCCCACACAAAGAGACAGATTCAAACCGAGCTCACAAATCTTTCTTAGCAACGTTTCTCCAATAGCTTTGCCACTCAACTTGGTTTCATTATGCTCAATATCACCAGGATTATTAGATTTGATGTCAGAAATCAAGTCCAATACCATTACCGTGTCCTCATGCAATGTCCAAACTCCAGAATCGCTAGGTGAAACATATTTTATAACAATTGCCAGTAGTTCCCTTTTTTGGCGATCCAATGTTTCATCAGCTATGATAGACCAGAACTGTGCTTTTTTGATGTAAGCAACAACACTTTCCTAATCATGTCACCAGCAACGCAAATAGGTTCATTTTGAATCAAGGATGATAGGTAGGTTGCATTAGCATGGGAAGTTTTTATATGGTCCTTCAAAAGTAAATCCCCACTACGAAGTCGAAAACGAAGTAACCCTAAAATTTCCGTCATTTTCTGTTCCCGCCATCCTATTTTTCTGGACTGTGAACATATATAAAAATGTGTGTTTGCTTCACCCACACCGACGATGACAAATAGCTTTATAAAACTCGTGGAACTAAGCCTATATTAAAGACGATAGAAGAACAACAAATGGTCACTTATGTATACATATCATTAATATATTTACTGGACTGGGCATACATTACCTTCATCCGTGTTTTCCCTTTTCCTTTTTGAAAAACCATATGCAAAAAGTGACATTTTCAAAATTCAAGTTCAATCGAACTTAATTACCGTCTTCAGAGTTTAGACAAATTGATTTATATTTGTGGAAAGTTTTGAGCAAAATAATAAGGCACTTGTAGTACTTTGTTATCGCAAAGCAGTAGCAGAATGGCGCCATCTTCCATCGTCATCGCGTAAGAAGAGGCTTGGCAAGTTCACGGCTCTTGACAAATTAAAAATTGCGTCAAAATTTCATTTAAAAATTTGAATTATTTTTTGTTTTGTTTTACAGGGATACAACGAATTTACATTACAGGGAATGCAGGGAGATTCGCATTTCATGTATGCGCATCTGTACGATACATAGGCATATAGGTGTAATTTAATTTTTGTAAATATGGGATTGGGGGCCATGGCCCCCGTGGCCCCCCCTCTGGCTACGCCAGTGTGTGTCGGAGGGAGGGGGTGTTTGTACCAAATATTGTGTCGCGTGTACAGAGAAAACCGTACAAGCTATCAAGTTGAAACTTGGTTGGAGGATGTAGGGTGATGTGAACTTATGTCCCGCACAAGTTGAATTATGTATTTTAAAGGTCAATATAATAGGATATGTCTATGAAAGGTCAAAGGTCAGGGGTAATTGATTTTGAAATGGTAGATTTTGTTTTGCGCTTCCTGGGATAACCATGGTTTATATTGGGTAACCATAGGTTGTATTGGGTTGGTATTTGGTGGGTTGGTGAAAGGTGATGTAGGGTTATGAACAGAACAAATTGGGATAAGTTACTTAAAGATCAAGATCAGAGGTCAAATTATTCATTTAAAATGGTAAATTTTGGTTGGTCGCCTGTCATACAAATATTGCAAATGCAAGTGGGTTGTTATACTTGGTGGATTGATGAAAGATGATGAAAAGTTGTGTCATAGGAAGGATGTGACATATCATTTAGTGGTCAAAGGTCAGAGGTCAAACAATAGTGTTAAATTGTGTGTGGCATTTCGTTGGAAAAACGTAATTGCTATTGTATTCATCCTTAGTTGTTTGGTGGAGTTATTTACTTAACGCGTTGGAGGATACAGGGTTATGTCCCACATATAATGGCATATGCCACTTAAAAAGCTCAGAGGTCAAATAATTGATTAGAATAGTACATTTTGTTTCGCGCTTCTGGAAAAACAATAAGTTATATTGGATTGGCACTTGTGGGTAATGTTACTTGGTGGGTTGGTGGAACTTAGGTAATGTAGTGTTGTGTCTCGCACATAATGGGACATGTTAATTAAAGGTCAACATTTGATCATTTTACAAATTATATGTGGGAGAAGCGATAAGGTCAGCAACTCCGTGGATTACCATCTTGTTTGTATGTTAGTGTAGGTGCATAAGTGTAGGACTCAGAGGGGGTTACGAAACTTTCTGATATTTTAAGGGACAACTTGAGAATATTTTGTAAGAAAAGGTTTTGAGCAACAAATTAACAAATTGTGAGGAAAATGTCAGACATATAGAGCACAACATTAAGAGATTTTGAGAAAAACTCAAACAAATTGAGAAAAAAATAAGACATTTCAAGGAGACTGTCGAAGAATTTCAGTAAACAATTCACAGATTTTGAGGGAAAAGTAAGATAAATTGAGCACAAATTTCAGATATTTTGACGAAAAACTGGGATTATTATTGAGAAAAGAATACTTTCAGGAAATTTCAAGTACTTTGAGCTTGAAATTAAGGTATTCTGAGGGAAAAGTCGGATACATTGAGGAACAAATTAAGATTCTTTTAAAAGAAAAAGCAGATATTTTGAGCAAAACATTCAGAGATTTTGAGAAAAAAGCCGGATATTTTGAGAAACTTGAAAGTTTGAAATTTTTGGGAAAAACTCGGGAATGTGGTCACTCTAAATTGCAGGGCAATGGTGAACGTTTAGGGAATCGTGTAGTACCGTAATTTTCGAAAATACACCAAAATTGCTCCAAAATTACGAGGCGTAGTAAAATAAAATCGCGCAACCAGAATAGCAAAAGTACTGACTCCATCGCCCAAATAGACGCTGAGTTTTGCTTTCCAAATCGTAAAAAAGTTTACTTCTACAGTATAAATCATCATTTCTATGGAAAATATGCATGGAAATTCAGTTTAGAAAGAACAGATAACTTCCTTTCAATGTCATTTAAACTCAACATCGCGTAACTTTTTTGTCCTGATTCGCTACGGCTTTCAAAGCTCTTTTGTGAAAATCTTGCATATGATCAGGGAGCTGGCATTAGAACTCCCTGATATGATATACCTCGCCGTAAAACATTTAAAAATTACGCCACCACCAGGAAGTTCTGATATATCAGTCCTTTTAACAACAAAAAATTGGCCGCCGTCTTTGCGACGCATGCAGATTTTTAGCTCTGTTTAAACCTTTTTCTGTTTGTTTATCATGCAATTTTTTTTCTTTCTTGCAAAATTTATTTGACTCATCAGGTAATATTCACATGTAAATGTACTGATTGTCACGATTCAAGTATTTTTCAAGTGTTTTTTGGTCGATTTAACAGCTTGTAAACGGGCCTTGATTGCGTGGGATTTACAGCCTTATGGCCTAACGTTAGGCCTATTGTTAGTTTCATTGTTTACTGCTGCACATTCGCGGTGCATTTTACAAGTTAGATTACTCAGATTTCGGCGAAATCAAAGTGCATAATATCCCCATTCATTGGTGATCACTGCGCATTTGTTATACGTACATTTAAAAAGGATTATGATAATCGGGTTTACAGTTTGTAAAAAGTCATTGAATAGAATTTTGTCAGCCGAATGTGTGTGTGATTTGAATCATGAATATTGATTTTCAACGGCAAGACACTATGATGTATGAAAAACGATTACTCGCAATGAAGTATTTGGTAAACGTTTACAAAATTTGCGAGCGTGTAGCGTGTACACGCTTCCATATGGGAACCTTTTCGGCATTTTTGAGCAATAAATGAAATTTCCAGTGCAGCACACAAAATGTAACCGTGTGTGGCTACAACTGCTGAATGCACAAACAATGTAACCGTGTGTGGCTACAACTCTGCTGAATGGCTGAAATGCGGATTACGTTATGTTTAAGTTCTCAGATATAAATAATCATATAGTCTTATTAAACTTAGAAGACAGTCAGTCAATAATTCGTTGGCAAATTGACATATTATGAACACTGTCCAATCAGAATGATTTTAATATGCGTATTTTATTACATATTCATCAATCTTTTACAAGTTTAGCCGTTGTAATTGCTGAAATATCACACGAGCTTTGGGTCAACAAAAATCAACAGTCACTGAACTTGTAACTTATGCAAGCACATAAAACAGGTAAAAATAAATAAACTGTTTTTTCAATCAAAAAATTACATGTGGTGAAGTATAATGAAGACGATCGAATTGTACACCACAAGAAACATAACAAGTTACTTTCTTGCATACCGATTTAGCCAGTTCTATTGAGACAACAACTTTGTTGCAATTGTCTTGGAAACACGTCTACTATAATTTTCAAAGCAGTTTTCCTATACGATGAACTGGTATGTGTGTAGTATGATAAGCAAGGTTCACATATGGCATATATACTTCGGACTTGTTCAAAATATTTAGGAAAATATTTTTTTTCTTCTCGAAAATAATCCGCAGGTTAAATTGTAGAAACTGAACGATTATAATATGGAAAGTGTGTTTTATGGTTTTGTCATCATTGTATAAATATAAAATAAGTTTACATTATAAAAATACAGCAAACTACAATTTCTTTAAAATTATAAACGGATATCTATATTTGCATTGGGTGGGGTGTCGTCAGGTCATGTTGGTATGTACGTACAAGGGGGCTTAGTTTTTATCATTCAGGTGTGTGTGGGGATGGGAGGGGGGGGGGGGTTACACCCCAATGCCAATTTTTTGCGGGAAATTTTGTATATCTGTCGGGAAATTTTGGGTGATCTTCCAGACAGGGATAATTTCCTTGGCAACCTGCTTGTAAAATTTTCAACATATAAAACATTTTTGTGTAATTCAATTTAAATCGTAATAATCAGTGAGGCAATAAAATATCTTGAACTAGATTATTAACGCACAAAATATAATCAAAAACAGTTTTTCATCTGAAAGGACAATTATCAACACCTATCCACAATTAACATATATGACACATGCAATTCGTAATTCGCATAGACAGGTAGGTCTTCAGAGACAACGTCAAGTCCTACACTGCTTTGTTTTACTTTACTTGTGGGATTTTAAACTGTCGGATTTGCTGGATCAGCCAGGCAGGTTTATACGCCGATATGTAAACGCAAAAAGAACATAAACCTAAATGATGGTACCCGCTATATTAAGTTTTTTCAAGATTTGAGACTCGTGTTATTAGGGTTACATGGATTGCAGCTTTGGCAAGCGTAAATTTCTTTATTGAGGACCACAAATGTCCCACAATGCATGCAGTGCGCTAGGATACGCCATGTCGGTGGAGGGGTATATTCTTCCTGACATTATATTCGAGAATTTTTTACTAAAGACACAAATGTTTCCTATCAATATCTGACAAATAAAAAAATCATCGATGTGATGTACACTGGTTTGAGAAAATGGGGCATAGTTTTGATAAAATATAGCCTAATCTGAACAAATTTTGCTTGGGCGTAGACCGGGGAAAATAATCCTATTAAGAGCCAAGTACCTCCCCCTCCCCTCCTATGGCTTATTTTCTTCCGGAAATCTTCAATTTTTCGGGAAATTTCCTTTATTTTCGTGAAATTTGTTTAAATTTTTGTGCAATTTTTTCGAAATTTTTGAAAAGTTTCTATCAATTTTTGGGAAATTTACTTTTGTTTTCTTCAATTTTCGGATATTTCCTTCCGAGAAATATTGCCTATTTTTCAATAAGTTTACTTCCCTCCCCTTTATAAATAGTTTTTGGATCTTGATAAAGGACTTATATATTTTTGTAGGTTTTTTGGGACAAATGATAAAATCCCTCAATTTCAAATTTCTTCCTACACCGTTGACATGGAGTTGAACTTCAATGATCCCATGTATGTCTTTCCACAAAGATAACTCCAGAATGAACATTCTATGCTAATTTTGATCGAAATTTACTCTTCCAAATACCTAAAATCGCAGAGTTTTCGGGAGCTTCACGGGGCTAGGATCACCAGGGCTTTGCTCCTGGACCCCATTAGCTAGAACCCCACGCCATACAAACAATTTGGCGGGAATTTTCTTCAATTTTTGTGAAATTTCAATGAAATTTCAGGAAATATCCGTCAATTTTTGGGAAATTTCCTTTATTTTCCGAGGACTTTCATGCATGTTGTATAATCTTCTTAACGATTTTTTGGGAATTTTTTCAGGAAAATTCTTCACTTTCCAGGAATTAAAGCACTGTCAATTTCGAAAAAAATTCAGGAACTGTTGCCAAAACCGAACAAAATTTCACTTTTATGTTAATAATTTCACAATTTGTCTTCAAAATAAAGCATGCATGCAACCTGGAAACTTTTTTTGGGGGTGCCTCTAACTCATACGCGCCACTGTCAGTTAGTCCTTTCTAAACTGAAACCGGCCCTCAGTGAGTTTTCTTAAAAACAAAAAGCAAAGAAAGATAACAAGGTGAGGTATTAATTGATTTATTATAAAATATAATAGATACAATAAATAAAGACGTCATAATTAATAGGTTGGCCCCTGCTAAAAACAAGAAGAAAGAACACCTGCTTCAATATGCTATGTAAAATGAATAACAATCCTCACCATTGATAATGATAACCTAATCCCAAACGTAATAATCAATACAATAAATATTCATGATATCTGAATTTCCACGCTATGCTAAAACGAATGTAAATACACCTTCTTTTCCTAACTGCTCAAAAGATTGAAAGCTTTACCGTCAGACGACTAGACATTGATATACATTCACCAAGTCCAAACTGTTTCAAAGCTAAACTTAGCCTACTAAACTTGTTAACTGTTTTTTCCTCAAACTTGCTCGTTTGTCGGTCATGTCCAGAAGGATTTTTGCCGACTTAATTTGTAAGTTTGCAATGCACTATTGAACAGTTAAATGTTCATAAAGTAATGTGCGCTATACTATAAGTTCCCATTACCTATACCTTAACCTAATTCAGATTCAGATTCAGGTTGCAAGATTACTTCAGCAGATGGAAAGTGGCGTACGTACCCACGCTAACAGTTTCTTAACTTAGCTGTTGAAGTTTCCGGTTAGACTAGCCTCGTTCATTTCAAATTTCAAATAATATCATTCTCCTTCAATATCTCTTTGTAACTTTCCAATAAAATTTTGGTGTAATAATATTTTCTATTATGTTTCTGAAACAGTAAAATATCTAAACGATACCATTTTTCATATCACGTTTTGGAGGTGGCTATTATAATATCAGGTTGGCAGTTTGGCACCAGAACTTTTCGTCTGCTTTCCTCAACGTTGCCAATTTAAATGACTTTTGCAAATAAAAACAACACCATAAATTTGTGAATTTTGAAATTTATTGTAGCGTCGTAAACAGTAAAATACAATCTTCAATAGAAAGCACTTAAATTGAAGTCCATTCTAAATTAAAAGATGGCGAATTTTGAGCATGGAGTTTACAATACTAGACCTGTCGCGCTGAGGGCCACGACAGAAGAAAAGAAAGAGGAAAAAAATATTTAAAAAAAAATCAGCATTTAGGCACTACATACTACAGTACTACCAGCCCACGTTTAACGATAATTGAGATATTCTAAGATATCGACTGTCACCTTAATGTTCATTAGACAAATTACTTATAAATTTGCTGTCTTTTCTTTAACAGTTTATAAGTTCAAGTGCAAAACGAACAGATTTAGCCTGTAATGGTGACTGAATTGCTTCATATGAGGAGGCAATTCGTAGGTGTATTTACCATAGGAGAGTAGTTTACCCCCAATTCTTAATTTTTGGTTGAGGGAATTAAGTAAAGCTTAAGCATATGGCTTATCAGCAAATGGGAGATGATCGGAATTTAAAGAATTGTCTTTGCACGACAGGCTAACTGGTTAAGTCTAAACCTCGTTGAAAAAGGATTATTCTCCTTCGAACCAATTAGGGTACTTTCGACGTCAAGTCCAGCTGAAAAACCTCACATTCTCCCCTCTTAGTCATATAAAGGTATTTGTACTACGAAAGTTTTAAATATCAACGAAAAACTTTACTTTTTTTCTTAACACTAGTCCTAACTTGCAAAAATCGTGCATTAGGTCCTAGGCCTAGGGCTACACCCAATACAGATACAAATTATGGGCTGGGTGCTTGCAAAATGCCAAATGATAGACTGTGTAGTTAAGGGCGTAGGCTAGGTGGAAGAAAAATGATATGAAGAATGCGGTAAATCTAATGAAAATATGCATTAAATACAAACATTTAGAAGAATGCGAATGACAGTTTATTTGTTTTGAAAAGCAAATTTGAGTTAGGCTAAGGTGGGCCTAAGCTCGGCGAAATTCAACTACTTATGGAAATTTGACTGGTCATTAATTAATTAAGCGTACTTAGTAGATAATGCGACAAAGCTGCGTTTCCATCATGTGACAATACTGACTATAGCCTCTGTGTATTA
The DNA here is from genome assembly GCA_020152595.1 of Chiridota heheva. Taxonomy (NCBI): domain Eukaryota; kingdom Metazoa; phylum Echinodermata; class Holothuroidea; order Apodida; family Chiridotidae; genus Chiridota; species Chiridota heheva. Next base: position 1,662,895 of record JAIGNY010000022.1, read on the forward strand.
CTATGTGAGACCTACACACTCTTTAATGTGTCTGTATTTGACCCGCTGTTTTTCGGAGTGAGTACATCATATGATGTAGCCTATGAATTTTCACATTTAATGAATATTAAAATGTCAGATAAGGATAAATTTCACTTAAATTTAAATAACGATAGACTTGATGTCTCTCCAGTTCAAGTGAAAGCTGCAAAATGCATTTACTTCCTATACTTTAGCCTTAGGGTTAGTCGAAAATCACCTTTATAAATCATTCAAATCCTGCTGTATTTGATTATATAGGCTATATCTTACAATTAATTTGTACTCCTAGTAATTTAAGATTTATACATATTTCTGATGAAATTTTTGAAGTAAGACATGGATATTTACAATATATAACATACTTCTACAAAAAAAAAAAGAAGAGAAGATGTTTAGAGTATATGTTTTAATAGTAGGCCATTATCTATGCCCAAAGTTCAACTTTCATTTTGGTAGAGCACCAACAGTTTAAGAAGTGTAATTTTAAACTTTGGTTTGAAAGGAAGAATATTATATTGGGAATATTATTTATGATTGGCTTGTCGAGTTTCATCAATTAAGAGCTGATGAATATTTCAATTTATAAATATTTGGAAAAAAAACATAAGTTATTGTAAATATTTCAAGAATGAAAAAAACAAAAACGTGGTTATGATGGTTGCCTTTTAATGATAAAAGTGAAAAAAAGTGTATTATTATATTCATGATATACATGATATATTATGTTTGAGTACAATTTGTTATTTCTTTATGTTATTATGACTGTTTTATGCTTCAAATTTTATTTGCATTTATTATTTCAATTCTACATTTATTTTGCTTCATTAAAGTTTGGTTATTTCATAAAGAAAAATGAAGACATTGAATGCTTTTTGTATTTTTTGTTTTTGTTGTTGTTATTTTGAATGTATTATTAATAAGCTATATTTGAAAATTGTTTATCAAAGTAAAATGGATTTTCGCCCATTCGTAACATTTTATCAGTTTACTTTGTGGGACTTACTTTTAAAATTTTGTCTTACCCTGAAATAGTCTGTTTACAATGTTTTAGGCCTTATCGATAAAAACACAGGGGTATCAATTAAAGTAAGAAATTGGAACATTATTTTCCATTCATAAGTGCCCTTCACCAAGCAGGCTGAATCAAACATCTAAAGAATTTTTTAAAAGTTCTTGTCACAGCAAGCCTTTCATTTTTTATCTAATTACAAAAATGGGTGCGATATGAATAGTGGACATATTTTCTTGATCCCTCCCCCGCAATCCCGCCCATGGGGAGAAAGGAAGACGAGAGAATGGAGGAATTACTTGGACTTTGTTGGATCAGCCCCACCTTTCCTCACCCAGTGAAAAATCCTGGCTACATGAATGTGTCAAGTGCTAATCAATATACTGTACATAGTATAGCCGAAATTTGAAGGGAATTGGGGTGTAGAAGATGCAATCAAGTGAAGAATATAAGAAAAGAGGTAAGTTTAATTATTTGATTTATTTTTTGCATTTTGTAAGGATGGAATGGAGACAACAGTATACATGATATCCAATTTGTCAATGAGCCGATGAAAAAACAATTTTCATAATTCTGCTGTTAATATTTATTGAAGAACTTTTGACTTTATTTAGTTTGGTTTAAGTAATAAGTGGAAAACATGAAAGAAACTAAAATAATACCAGCCTGAAATAACGGTTATTTGTACGGCATACAATTTACACTATTGGTCTCTATACATCAAAACAAATTTTGACAATTGAATTTCACTAATTTTCTTGCATTTTAATTTTCCTTTGATCTCTTTGGCATCAAAGCCTAACTTATCGATTAGTATGGTTGCTGAAAGAGAAGATGGTTATGGCAAACATAAATGCATCTAATTAAAAGACTTGAAAATATGTTTTTGCTACTTCAGCTGTTGACATGAATTTCTCTTCGGCAATCATGAAGACTTGAAACTGCTTTGTAAATTTGCAATTTCTACAAGTTTCGTGTTTGTTATTTGATCTTTATTTAATTTTGTTTTTGCAAGAAGTACCGTAAAGGGCACAACAGAGAGGGGTTGGAGGAGGCCCTTAACATTGTGCGCACAAATAAAATGACTGCGAGAGCATGGAACACGAGGGACCATGTATCCCTCCTATGCAAAGATTTGTTCCCCTTGTACGTGAAATACAACAAGCATAATTTGGAGGGGCAGTAAGTCTTTGACAGTTCAAAGGGACACAAGAGCAATCTCCATATTCCTTTTACTTTCTTTTTTCCATTTACATAAGGGAGAACAGACCTTTGCAATGGGACATACCCACTCCCCAGTGTTGTATGCTGTCTACAGGTATGGAGTTTGTCCATGTTTCCAAAGGGTAATTACTGTAAATATTTTATTTCTTTAAACAGCTCCAATTTCCAGCAATGCCTCACTGGCACATGCAAGCCATCTCATCCAGTCATGTGACGTGGCCTTGTTTGGTCCGATGAAGAAAAACTGAAACAAACAGATCAGGATCTGGCAAGTGAAACACCCAGGCAGAATATCACAAAGAAAACCTTTGGTGGAATATTCGGAAGGATGTGGAATGATGTAGTGCAAAAGGAGCTCTCTATAAGTGGATCCAGGGCATCTGGCCTGTATCCATTCAATGCAGATGCCATCAACAAAGATAAGTTGATCCCTGCAGAAGTTTTTGCTGTAGCACCAGCAGTTCCCGGAGGACCAAAACTAGCTCAAGACGAGCCACAACCAGCACCTCATGCAGAGCCAGCACATGCTGCACAACCAGTACAGGCTGCAAGACAACACCAGTATCCACACAACAAAAACATCCAGCACCCCCTTGTGACCCATTAGCAGCATTGACAGCTCTAGATAGTGACCTAACAGAGGATCATAACAGACAATTTTAGTGTAGATTTGAGGAGGGGTATGACATTAAGAACCCTCTACAGTACCTGGAAAAGACTGAAATCTCAGTCTCTCCAAGCAGCTTGTCTCAGACTCATAGGATCAAAGAAACTAAACCCCACCTCAATCAATCATCACAAAACCAGTCTCAAGAACCTGCAAAGAAGCCCTCCACATCACCCATTAGTTCTCCCTCAACATACATCAGGATCCTTTCTCCTGATGCATAAAAACCTACCTGCTCAAAGTTCTACCTATGTAAGCCCCCTCTTTGAGTCTCATCTTTGTTACCCTCAGCCCCAAAAAAAAAACTCCTCAAGAAGAACAGCTACCCAAGGCCATTTCTGCAAGGTCTTCATAAGGTACTAGGAAGAGAAAAAGGGAAGAAGAGGCCAGAAAAAAGAAACAGGAAAGAGAGGCAAAGAGGGAAAAAAGGAAAGCAAAATAAAGAAAAGCACTAAAAACCCAAAACCAAAAGGCACAGAAGCTGACGATCAAGACGAAAACGAATGTGCCTCTTGCCTGTTTAGTTACTTCGAGGGTGAAACTTGGATCCGTGTGATCACTGCGACAGATGGTTCCATATTGGATGTGCAGATATTCAGGATGCCGTCTATCTAACCGCTCAAGAAATTGAGGACGTGGATTGGATTTGCACCAAGTGTTTGGAAGATTAGTTCTTCCAACATGTTTCGTTTGATTATAAATATTTTTTGCTAGATTTTGATGTAATATTTCCGAATAGTTATGATATTTTCGATATAAAAATCATATGCAAATGTGTATGACATCAAATTGAAGACAATTTCATCTAAGTGCCATCATTTCTAAGGATCATCATACTCATACAAAATAAAGAAAAACACTTTGATCCTTTTTCAGTTTATTCTTGACTCAAAAAGTTGATACAGATGAATATAATGAAAAGCTGCATATTTCAAAGCTCACCTTAATTTCTACATTGTATTATTATATTTGTATATTTGAATTTTTATATCCTCCAAAGTGTTAAAGACTTGGAACTGCAGGTGCCGTAATTTGCCAGTTCTTGCCATTGTTCGTTTCATTAAATTTTGAATCATAATTTCAACTTTCCAAGTTATTCAATCTTTTGTCTGTTGTACTTTTAAATTTTTTACACTTGTGTATTACTTTTTCCTCCATTGAGGGCACTTTTTATGACATATGCAAGGTCTTTTTTTTTAGTTGCAAGATTTAAATGTTTTATTTCAACAATTTATCATTAATTCACCCTTTAAAAATTTTGAATCAGCATTTTTTAAAGTCAGCATATAGGTCAAATTAACCCAAATTTAGGTCAAATTTAGTAAAGACCTGGTCGAATTTGACTGATTCTGAAGAACTTAAAAGTAATATTTAGGTCCTTGTTGATTGACCCCCTCACACCTCTTATGAGTATGATTTATTAATGAACACTAAATACCATTCTAAGATGTATGAGTCGGGAACATGTGTAAGAAGGCAACCGACGGAATTTAAAGTCAGTAAGTGGTCGAAATTCACCAAACCTACCCTACACTCCAAGAAAACGAATGACAAAATAGGGTGTAGGCTAAAGTTTGGTACTTCCCTGCATCACATTGTTTTCAGGTTGTGTGTAGCTATTGTTCAGGAAAGACTAAAATGAATGACAATATACATTGCACACAAACACAAAACAATCTGAATGACACTTTATTCGTTTTGCAAAGTGAATGACAATTGAGTTTTAATACAAATGAATGACAAAATAGGGTTAGGTTAGGGTTAGGTTAAGTTGTCATTCGTTTTGACCCTCGCTGTCATTCAATTGAGTAATTTCAGTTTATTTTCATAGAAAAGTATTGTTATTTGCTCTGTACAAGTATGGCTATCATGTTTTTATCACACCATGTACTTTTACCTTGTGTCTTTCACTATGAACACTTTAACGGTGGTGAATTTGTCAGAAATCTGTTTAAAATTTTCAGCCAAATTCATTACCGTGAAAAAATCTGTACTTTTTTTCTTCTTTTTCATCTGAAATTCACTGCTGTTAAATTCTCTCCAAACACCCAGAGGAATATGAAATGTGTTCTTGAGCTGTCACTCCTCATGGGTTAGAGAGGTCAATCTGGGTTGGAAAATTCAATCTAATTTATCATTTCAGTTTTGATAACAAGGAAGTGATAAGAATTAGGAAAATCTTGAAATAATTCAGGGCTGTTCCTGAAATAGCACATGGAGCTACATGTTAAATCTGTCAAACAATAACTACTTTCTGTGGATGTTTCTTTAGCCTTCACTGCAAGACACAGATTTATCCTTCCACAGTGTTAGTAAATACTACAGCCGTGAATTCTCTGGATGTTGCAAGAACAACTACTTTTTTAGTTTTGACAGATTTTTCCAGTTAATTTTTTAAAAGTGGTGAAAATTAAGAGATTTTTAGAACAAAATTATGTTAATGTCTTCATAGTGAATTTACTTTTGCTTATATTATATATTGTATGTACATAAATTCTATGTACCATACTTTAAAGCATTGTGTGTGCCAAAGCTAATTCACCTGCTTGGTAGATGTTACTTATCGCATTCATTAGGTCTCATGCTTTGGCCATGGCATTTGTGCCTACGGTAAAGCCAATGCATATTATGTACCTAATCATTTACTGGGTATTTTCTGCCCAGTGCATGAGCATCACCTGTCCTGCCGACCATGTAGGTAGTCTTGTCTGCTCATATACTTATTTGGTCAATCAACCAACCAGCACACATTTCTAACGTACTTGAATGTTCTTAACATACTTAGATTGTTGCTGTGGTCATGTTGGTATATTATATTAACCTACCCTAGTGCACTAGGACATCATATCCTTAGGTATACATACATACATAGCATTTTACCTACATCAAGAATGCACATCTTACAAATAAAACATAACATGATATGAAAACCAGTAGCTTAGGTATACCAACATGCCCCTTCTTGCATTTATTTACATCTTCATTGTATAGTAGAATGTTCTTATATTAGCACGCACGTTCTTCCTATTTACTTAGCTATGCTTGTATTCATAGGGATTCTCTTATGTTTTCATCTACAGGACCCAGGGTGACAGCAGCTTGCAAGGCCATACCACGTCATCCAAACCGGTGGACTATAAGGTTAGTCCCCACAAGGGTTAGGATTTAGGTTAGTACAGTATCTATACCTTCATCAGCTTCACTTCACAAAGTTTGCTGATTTTAGGTATAGGAAATCGCCCTTTGATAATAAAAAAATAATGCACACTGAAGCAAAAGTCAATGGAATTTAACACGTGTTCAAAAAAGGGAACTTAAATTTCAGTATCATTAATAATAAACACCTACATACATGAAAATTTATACACTCTGGCTTCAATATGTTTTATACAATCTCACCTGAAAATGAAAACTTAATTTGCTTGAGAATATGTCAAAAATTGGTGAAGAAATAAAATTCCAGCCCATTTTGATTCCGCATATGTTAAAAACGATAACACGCAGTATAATGCACAGAAATGCATCTTTACGAACATGTATGATCAATCGCAGGGGGAGGGATTTTAAATGTCTGCCGGCAAACAGTGAAAAGACTGATGAGCGTGGATTATGCTTCCGTGCTTTTTACTGCACATTTGAAGAAACGAAATAAGAAAATGTTTGCGCAAGATGTACAAAAGTAGATTCTTTAAACCGGCGGATCTGTTTATCTTCGATTACATGAGTACACTCACATCAATCATACATTTAGTTAATCTGATTACACGATACTCATGTTGTTCAAGCATTTTGAGTCAATTTTGTCAATAAATTATCTGTTTTTCTACTCCTGAGGAACAATTTCGCTTAGATAACCAGCCTACCAAGTTTTTAAACATCCTAGCTAACCTAATCTTTGTAAGCTAATCTTTGTAAGCTAATCTTTGTAAGCTAATCTTTGTAAGCTAATCTTTGTAAGCTAATCTTTGTAACATTTAGAGGTTATATAGGAAAGCTATGAGTTGCTAAAAAAGAACACGATGAGATCATCGTTAACTTTGCACAGAGAAATCAATGACGATTTCCCCCGTCTAGGTTTAGGTTAGCATTAGGTTAAGTTGGCATTCATTTTAGAAGGATCCTTGCTGTCATTCGGTTGAGTGTTTTCACTTTTTTGTGTAGAATAGGTATTGTCATTCGCACTGAACAAGTAAGTTGTCATTCATTGTAGTAGGACCCTGGGGAATGGTGGTTGAGGGAGCAAATCCGGGGTTATAAGCATGAAATTTAGGGAATGAGGTGGGAAATCAGTGAGAAGGGGATTGCAAACTTACAAGGAGGCACAGAACCATTTTGCATAGTTTGTTTCTGCGGGGAAGATCTTCAGCCCTAATTTTTGATTGAGAATGAGAGACGTTATTTTTATGATTTTGGTGCACAGTTGTAATTCTAGGAGCAGACTTGATTCTGCACACCAATCAATGATTTTATTTTTCTTCATGCAAAAGGTTTAAAGTAAAGTTCTTGATAGCCAAACAACAGGAAAACTTCTCCATATTTCAACTTCAGCCTTTTGTTAAATATGTTTGTATTATTCCACTATTAAATAGATGATTATTGATGTACATTTTCTAGACATCAGGGAGCAATTTGTTTGAGTTTGCATCGCAATTTGCGATGGAAAAATTGTGCATAATGTTGTTTAGCGATTCATTTCCTTCCTTGCTTAGAAAAATTGCGATAAGGCTACAATAAATTCCCCTTAACTGATTGAAGTTTTTAGCCTTCAAATTAAAAAAAAAAATCTTTTTGAGTGCAAGAATCACAAATGCACAGAAATCACCTATGAATGGGGATATTTGGCACTTTGATTTCGCCAAAATGTGAGTAACTTGTAAAGTGCACCGTGATTCTGCAGCAGTAAATAGTGAAAGTTGAAATTAACAATATGCTTAGGCCATAGCATAAGGCTTTAAATCACACTCAACCAAGGCCCATTTTACAAGCTGTTGAATCGACCAAAAAATAACAATGTCAAATTACTTGAATCAGTACATTTACATGTAAATATTACCTGATGAGTCAAATAAATTTTGCAAGAAAGAAAAACTATTGCAAAATAAACACAGAAAGATTTTAACAGAGCAGAAATTCTGCATGCTTCACAAAAGACATAAGAGGACTGATAATATGATCAGAACTTCAGGGGTGGTGTCATAGTATTTAAATGTTTTACGGCGAGGTATCATAGTATGTAAGATTTTCACAATAAAAGCCCTAGGGAGTACTGCAAAAAGTTTAGCGATGTTGAGTTTAAATGATATTGAAAGGAAATTCCAGTTCCTAAACAGAGGCGAAGGGGATGTGTTGGTATTTTCTGGAATAGCCCAATTTGACACCACAAGGCCTATACAATTTGGTCCACAATATAATGCAAATGACTGTTTATTCTTTCAGCTATTTCAACACATTTGAATCTGCACTGTGCATATCCTTACATCGATTCAAATATTTGAAGAAGTCAATTTAACCTACTTGCACACTGTACGATATATACTAGCAGTGGTCAGTACAATATTGGAATAAGAAGAATTTAATGGATTTATGGAATTTTATTATTAATGCTGGATTATTTATGTTATGACACATGTTTGAATAGAAAGCAATTGACCAACTTTACACCACTCACCTAGTCTCTTCAGGCCTCCTGGCCCATAAGGCTGCAGTGCACTCTCTCCACTGAGTCTTTTATTTGTAACTTGTCTGGCTTCTGTCCATGAGCTCCATCTCCATCCCACTTTCCTCTCCTCGACTGTCCTTCTCCAGGCTGTTCTAGGGCGACCAGCTTTCCTTCTTCCTCTGGTTTCCACGTCATAGCTGTCACACAGTGCTTATTAGTGCTCATGCACATCACATGACCAATCCACCTCCACCTTCTCTTTACTTAAATGCTGATTTTGTCATGTTTATTGATTCTCAGTATTTCATTGTTAGATATTACATATGGCCATCTGATCTTCAAAATTTTCCTGTAGCATTTGAACATAAATGTATCCAGCTTTTTATTATCTGCTACATAATAACTTTTCATGTCTGACAACCATACAAGAGTACAGACTTAACAAGAGAGTTAAATGTCATATTTTTTGTATATATTGAGATTGTGCTTTGAGTTCCATATCTTCATTTAACTTTATAAATGCTACTCTTGCTTTAGAGATTCTGTTTGGATATCTTTCTTACCATCACCTTGTAAGCTTACTGTTGCACCAAGGTATCTGAACTTGTGTACTTCATTTAGTTGTTGGTTATCGATATAAACTTTGTTTGCACATTTGCTGTTAACTTTTATTAGCTCTGTCGTATCCTTATTAATTCTTAGCCCAGTTTGTGCAGCATATCGATTAGGCCTGGTCACTTTGGTTTGCATGTGTTGATATGTAGATAAAGTAGAGCGATAATATCAGCAAAATCTTAGTCCTCAAGGGTTGATATGAACTTCCATCTATTTTATACCTGTTACCATCAGTCATTTTTCTTGTCACCCAGTCTACAACCATAAAAAAAAGGAACCCTGACATTACATCACCTTGCTTTTACACCATTTTGACTTTAAACCATTCAGATTCCACACCCGCCATCTAAAACTGCACATTCACTGTCTTCATATAACGCTTTAATCAAACTTATTATCTTTTGTGGAATACCATAGGCTGTTATTATTTTCCAGAGTCAAAGTCCTTCTCGAAGTCAACAAAGGCGATATTTATGGTTGACTGCCATTCAGCCACCTGTTCTAGAATGTTGTGCAGGATGAAAATTTGCTCGGTGGTGCTCCTTCCTCTTCTAAATCCAGCCTGTTCATCTCTCATTTACTCTCAACACTGTTTCTAATTCTGTCGAATAAATCTCTTCCAAATACTTTGCTTGGTATGGATGTTAGGGATGTTATGACCATGTTTAATGTTTGATAAGTTGTTTGGTTTAATAACATATTTAATGTTTAATAACATATATATTTAATGTTGCACATTTTCAACCATTATGTGACTATTTTACACAAAACTTTTCCTTCTAACACTTTTTTAGTTTTCTGCATTTTACTGTTGAGCATCTTCATCCTTAATTATATTTTAATCACTTTTTGTTTTGCATGTAATTATGTTTTTATACATTGTGCAACATTGTAAGGTTTTACTTGGGTTTTAAGTTCTTTGGTTATCATTTCATCAGCCACATATACATATATGTGGTGATGAGAAATTGTAGTCACTTTGCTGTATAGGCAAAGAACTGCCTGTACCTCCTACACTACATGGTCACCCCCTTGATATTGGGGGGGCTGGTGGGGCCCACCAGGGGGTCTCATATGATGACCTCATATTAGGGGTTAGGGGTCATACGTTTTTGGAACGGGACAAAATTGGGTGGTTTTTTTAGACTGTCCGTGTGTGCATGTGTGCGTATGTCGCTTATAACTCAAAAAATGTAATACACATGAAGCAAAATTGGTGGAAGGGTACCTCTAGCCTGGAACTTTTGTTTCCAAGGTTTGGGGTACAAATGTCACAGGTCAAATGGGACAAGGTTTTGGGATGGCTGTATCTTTTGAAGGAATTACTTGGTATCTTTACAAATTACATAGGTAGGTAGGGTTAAACATTCTAACAAAGTTTTAAAATAATTGGGAGGTCAAAAGATCATGGGTCAAATAACTGATTTTTATGCAAAATTCTTTAACTCAAAAAGTACAAGACCTATACCAACCCTGTTGTACCATGACATCTTGGTACTTGAATTTGTCAAAATGTCAAAAGTCACAGCTATTGACCTTTTTTCACCATTTCCCCCTATATTAATAGAATTGTAAGGGTGACGTGAGCATGAACGGTGTCATACAGTAGGGTGCGATAAATGTGAACAATTTCAGAACTTATTTCAGTGATAAGGGTCAGAGGTCAAAAATGTGATTTTAGGGGGCAATTATGTACTAATTTGTACATTTATGCGGCATTTTAAACTAAAAAAGTACAAGACCTATACCAACCCTATGTTGTACCATGATACCTTGGTACATAAATTGAGGTTCAAAAGGTCAAAGGTCTGTTTGTACTTGCATGGGCAGTGCAATTTATCAACATGCCGAATAAAAGGTAGCCAAGCCTGTTTCAACATCTGCTTGTACTCGCTTACATTGCAATCCATCAAAAGTCACAGAGCTACATGTATAGTGACCCTGTTAGCTATTTCTCTCACAATGATGTATGCTTAAGGTGATGAGATCAGCAGTTCGAGTTCTGAGGTAATGGGTGGGGTAACCTTGAGCTTTTTTATCTTAAAATATCTGGGAAAATTCAATAGATATTTTGAAGCTTATAGTGCAAATGAAAATGTAAGGGCATCATTCAAAGCTCAAGTAATTTGAAATCATCTGCCCCTGCTATCCTATTTCTGTATATACTTCCTTCTATAAGCCCATTCTCTATACTGTCTTTAAATAGTCGAGCATACTGTCCTTCCGACAGTTCTACTTGATACACTGCCTTCCCCCCCACACCTGTTGTCCACTCTCAAACAAACAAAAATTCCAGACAATCAATTTTTCATTCTACCTATTTCTGTATATACTTCCCACTTTAAGCCCATATTCTATACTAGCTTTGAATAGTTGAGCATACTGTCCTTCCGACAGTTCTAGTTGATGTACTGCCTTACAACCCCGCCCCTCCCTTGTCCACCCTCAAACAAACAAACAATCCAGACAATCAATTTTTCATTCCTTCAGTCAATCATTTGATTATGATTGAATCAAGATTGATTCGTTAGTTTCTCTTTCATTTGATATAAAAGAGACCACTAATGGCTGCTTTGACTACTTTCTTGTATAACAAAGATAAATTTTTATTTTTTGCAAAGGATTAGGCCTATTGCCCAATTCAACTTTAATTGGAAACAGATGATAAAATGACTTTTGTAAATATATATATTTTAATTGATTTAAATTAAATCACTTATGTTGTTAATCAATGTTACATCTTCTTTTTTCCTATTTGGTGTACATGAAGTTTATATCCAGGTTTTTACCATTTAGATTTTAATTGATTCTAGGCGATTCATGTGATGTGTGTTTTATGTTGTAAGTTGAATACTGGTGAGAAGCAATATAAGATTTCCTTTTAGATGGTTTATGAAATAGATAAGCTTTAAGTCATTGCTCTATTCCTATGTGAAAAAGGGCAGATGGTTGTTTGGTAAGCCATGAATTGAAACTAATACTGTTTGTACAGAGCTTTTGTACGGGGAAAAGAGCTTGCTTAATTGAACATTTTGAAATTAATTTAGCTTTATAGTAATTTCCTGTTTGCGTGCATTTTTTCCTCTCAGGAAGTGAAAATGGCTCCCAAAAAGAAGACAGAAGAAACAAGAACTCCTCTCATTGGACGACTTGGCACCTCTCTGAAATGTGGCATAGTTGGTCTTCCTAATGTTGGGTTAGTACATTCTAAGGGTGTTAACATACAGTTCTCTGGTGAATACTGTAAAGAAGTTTCTTTGTATTTGTTTTACCCAATTTAAAATTAATAAAAATTGTTACTGTGCTTCAAGTAAGAATAAAATCAAACAACAAAATAATGATGTTTATTTATATTAATTACAGTATAAGTTTTCATGCAAATATCAAATTTATTTAAAAATAAGAAAAAAGTCACTTCTTAAGTGTGTTGGTATTAAGAGGAAGTTGGTACTTTTGGAAGATCAATCGGTTATAATTACTAACACTTTACAAATTGTAAATTTATTTGTTTGATGTGCTTATGTTTTATATCTGGAAAAAATGTATTTTGAGTCTTGTTATTACAACTTGTCTGCACCTTGTCATATAAAGCACATTTAACCCATTACAACTGATTTAAAGATATGTTTACCATGATAATGCACACCAGTGGCGTAACTAAGGAGGTAGGGGAAGGTGGGCGGCGATGGGGCAGTCGCCTCCTAAAAATGGCCCAGCTTGGGCCCTATTATGGAGGCTGAAAAATATGTCATTATACCTATATACCATAGAGGTCTGCAGGGCCCCCGGCCCATATGGCCCTAGCTACACCAGTGATGCACACCACATAGAACAGGTAAGAACATTAGGCTGCCAATTTGAATTTTGTGAGGGTAGAAGGTGTAAACCAAAACAATGAGTTGTGTCTTAAAAACATTTTGAATGAGCTCATAAATGTATCCATGACATGATTGCAACTACATTGCAATGATTTAAAAGGAGGGGTTGTGTAAGTTTTCAAGATATAAAAAAATCTTACCTTTTTTGTAATTTGTGACATACATTTCATTTTCTTATTTGTCCCTTATGTAGAAAATCAACATTTTTTAATGTACTGACAAAAAGCGAAGCAGGAGCTGAGAATTTTCCATTTTGTACTATCGGTGAGATATATTTGATCTAACTGATCTTTAATTTACTTTGGAAATGCAAGTCTTTAGAAGGTATTTAAATTATTGCATTAGATATTTGAATTATGGTTGATCACAGTTTGAGGGTATTTTTATGTGCATGCAAACTTTTAGAAAAGTTTTTGGAATTCCTTAAAAAATTTCTTTTCTTCAACTTAGTCTTTTAAGATGATGAGAATGTCTTTTACACTTTTGGTTAGGGTAGGGCTGAAGATCCCAAAACAATCTGTCAGAATCAGTTATTCTCCTCTATAAACTCATGTTAAATGATTGAAATACAGTGGCTGAACATCAACAAATAAAAAGGTCTGCCTGTTAATATATCACAAATTTGCTTAATTATTTGCATGTGAATACTTGAATATTCAAGAAGGTAAATTTCTAACAGATGTTGATGAGAATATTTGCCATTGTCATGATTTTTGATGAATTTTAAACTAATGAGCTAGTGCTATCTCTACAAACATTTACTTTTAAAGGCATTTGATTAGGCAAAGGCATTTGAGGTGCTGTGGCTCAGTGGTTAAGGAGTCAGGCTTGTATTCGAGAGGTACTGAGTTTGATTCCCATTGTGAGTGCTGCATTGTGTCCTGAGCAAGACACTTTACTCTACTTGCTTTAGTCCACTCAGCTGTAAAATGAGTATAGCACTGCTGGGGAGTTAATCTGCAATGGACTGGCATCCCATCCAGGGGGAGTAATGTACTCTCATCCGTTTGCGCCATGGAAACCGGGATAAGCACCAGCCCAATGAGTCTTAATGGATTTAGCTTTAGCATTTGATTAAGTTGAAAGTTTTTTCTCTTCATTTTGTTGATAACCAGCACAATGGAACCCAGATTTTTTTCTTCACAGAATTCTTACATTGATCAACAACATTTCATAACAGTATGTGTGTTGCCTGCATCTATCTTGGTTATTCTACATTACATTTATAGGTCATTCTGTAGTCAAAAACTGTAACTATATGATACAAATAAAATCTCCGGCAATGAGAAAGCCAACAGAGCTGCCAACAATGCTCTGTCGAATCACATCTTCCACTTTTCCTATCCCGTACTCGGACCTCCGTTTCTCTACCTCCAGCTACCTCAGTAAGACCTGGCAAGACTCCTGGAATCTCAAGATCAGTAACAAACTTCACACCATCAAACTCAAAAGTCGTTACCAGCATTTCCCTTCACAGTCGCAACCGCAGGGAGGACGATATGTTATCACCCACATTCTCCTCGGCCACACCTTTCTCACCCACTCTCACCTACTTTTCGGCTCCCCTGCTCCTCTCTGCCCTACATGCAACACTGATCTCTCGATCAAGCATATCCTCTTAACCTGTCCCTTATACCTGAACTCCAGATCACACCTCTCCCCCTCCATCTCAATTTCCGATCTTTTCAAAAACAATCCTACTGTACCGCCAACTTCATCACCTTTCTCCGCAACAGCAATTTATTCCACCTGGTCTAAACCTCCCTTTCCTTCCCTTCTCTGCCTTACCTTCTTCACCTTCCTTTTACTACCTTAACTCCGTTCCCTTACCCACCTTCTCTCCCTCCTACCCTCTATCCCACCTCTCTTTCTTCTCTGTCCTAAATCAAGCACCTTAGTTTTTAATACCCTCTTGGCACATTTGACTCTGACTGATGCGGTGCTGTTAAGCTTCAAACCAAACCAAACCATTTACTTAAAAGATATATCAGACTTTTTTCTATCTGTGAAAGTATCTAGACTTTAATGTTGGAGGTTTGTTATTTATAATATTGAATTGTTTCTTTCTTTTCACATGCATTATCCTGATGTCCTCCTGTGTACCTATACCATCACAGATCCTAATGAAAATAAGTATTACATTTTTCTATAATCTTAAGTCCTTTGTGATTTCAATGTTAACTTCCTTCTCAAAAACATCATTTTCCATGGAAAAAAAGTATGTAGGTGGTTCACTAACATAAATGGAATATTACTTTTCTTTGCATGTGTTACATCTAATAAGCTAGGGGGTTTAGTGACCAAAGAACTTCTGCTGAAGGTATCTTTTTACATGTACATGTGGATGATTTAAAATGATAGTTGTAATGAATTGAACCTACTCACACAAATAGAATATTAAAGGATTAGTTCAGTGGTCTAGCATGTTTTTCTGATATGAAGGAGGACTTCAAAAGAAACAAATTAGTGAAGAAAGCATTAAAATTCTTATTCCGTTAAGGAGATATCTAAGTTTAAAGTTTGGTATGTATCATTTGTGTAGAAACAACTGAAATCAGACTAGTTCTGATGTCATAGCCTTAGATTCTTGGAAGTCTTTATATATTTGATCATATTTTGTCCTGCGATTTTGCAGCTTAAAAACCATGGGATATGTCAAAAAAGTAGTAAAACTTAATCTAAAAAGGGTATTTATAATATACCTTCTGAAGAAAGTTTGAGGGAAAATATTTTAAATGGTGAAAGAATTAAATAAACTTTTTTAAATACACAGACTTTGATGAATCTGAGGCTGTGACATCACAACTAGTCTGATTTCAGTTGTTTCTATAGAAATGATACCAAACTTTAAGCCTGAATATCTACTCAACGGAATAAGATTTTGCAATGCTTTCTTCACCATTTCGTTTCTTTTAAAGTCCTCTTTCGTGTAGGGTGTGGGACCAAGCGTATTAAAAAAATACTTTCAAAAGCTCATTATACGTGTGTGATACATGAAGGAATACCATTTATCCTCCAGCTACTGCAGCTGATTGGTTGGGTAAGAAAGGGAATATTCCTCCTGCAGCTGATTGGTTGGGTAAGAAAGGGAATAATTCTCCTACAGCTGATTGGTTTGGTAAGAAAGGGAATATTCCCCCTGTAGCTGATTGGTTGGATAAGACAGGAATATTCCCCTGCAGCTGATTGGTTGGGTAGGAAAGGGATATTCCCCCTGTAGCTGATTGGTTGGGTAAGAAAAGGAATATTCCCCCTGCAGCTGATTGATTAAGTAATAATAAGGGATTATTCCCTCTGCAGCTGATTGCTTGGGTAAGAAAGGGAATATTTCCCCTGCAGCTGATTGGTTGGGTAAGAAAGGGAATATTCCTCCTGCAGCTGATTGCTTGGGTAAGAAAGGGAATATTCCCCTTGCAGCTGATTGGTTGGGTAAAAATGGTAATATTCCCCCTGCAGCTGATTGGTTGAGTAAGAAAGGGAATATTCCCCTGTAGCTGATTGGTTGGGTAAGAAAGGAAAAATTCCCTGTAACTGATTGGTTGGGTAAGAAAGGAAAAATTCAACCAGCAGTTGAAGGTCTATAGACCTTTTCAAATCTGAATCGGCAATTTCCGGATAACTAATTTAAATAATGTCACATTGCCGAGATTTACGTGTCCATAATGGACCAATTGTATACTGGAGGAATCTTGAATACTGCATTAGTTTTGTCGTTATTGAATTACAAGACTTGTGAAAAATGTACAAAACTTGATGGATTAAACCTTTTTCTTGTAGATAAGTCGTGTACCTGTTCCAGATGAGAGATTTGATTACCTGTGCGAATATCATAAGCCTGTCTGGTAATGATTTAATTTTGATCCATTATAGTGACACAAGCCTAACAACTTTTTGCTATGAAGTATTTCTGTACATTGACAGACAACTAGAATATTAGTACTCTCTAGAGCGCATGCCTCTGCCCCTGTTGCAATTCCAACATGCCTAGAATAATTTTAGAGTTCATTTGATCCCCATACTCAACAGCTCAAATATAATCTACCTTAGAAATCCTAGGCCCACCAAGATTCATCCCCAAGTTTTGATCTGTAATGATCATTTGCAATTTGAACACCTGAAGATTATCTTCTGACTGGATTTCTTCCAACGCCATACCATTGTTTTCAGTTTTATTCAGGTAAAGCATTCATTGTTTCAGTTCCTTTTATTTAAAATTCACAATCCATCATTTTCCATTCATGGTAGAAACCAATTGTTTCATTTTTCACTTGATTTAAGTCTCTTTGAGTCCAGAAAATTGAGTGTATACCATTATTCACTACATTCCATTGAAAAGTTTTAACTATGTCTTTGACAAACCTTACCCTAAAGGTGATTTGCACCCCTAGATTTCTGCACTTCTCTTGTACCAGTACAGCCCATATTTAGATCACTTGTTCCTTTAGCAATAATAAAACAACATATCAGATTTAATCCAAATCCAATCATCAGTTCTTGAGATATTCTAATGACAGACAACTCACCTTAAAATGTCCCCACCTATTCCATTTGCGTCCTTCCCCTGTTCCAACATGTCAAAATTTTAATGACTTCTTCCTTAAGCAGTAACAAAACCACACACCAAATTTGATCCAAATCCAGTCATCAGTTGTTGAGATATCTTGATGACGGACAAAAAAAAACAGACAAACAGAGGTGAAATTATGTCCCCACCCTCCATTTGCACCCTTCCCCTGTTTCAATGGGTCAACAGTTTAATCACTTCTTCATTAAACAGGAACAAAACCACACACCAAATTTAATCAAAATCCAATCATTAGTTACTGAGATATCTTGATGACAGACAAACAAATGGAAGTTAAAAACATAACCTCCGTCCAACTTTTGGCTTTGGCAGAGCTTAAAACATAACTTTCCTCTTTTAAAAAAATATGTAAATAAATATTAAAAAACCACTTTGAAACTCCATAAATCCAGTAAAAGCCAAATCAGGAAGTTATAAAACAGATTTTTTAATCAGTGCCTGTGACTTCATTGGTAGAAATTGTTATCCACAAGTGCAAATGTTGCCTGATTTTTCCACAGTGTAGATGCTACAAGCTCTGTTATACAATTTTATCCGTTATATAATTTTGAAATTGTAATTTGTTGGTAATCATTGCATCCAGAGAGCTGATTTACTATGAAGAGTATATGAACAAAAGCTGTATTTGGTTGAAAATGTAAAAATATTTAAAAAGATATATAAATTAACTGTGAAATTCCTTGAAAATTTTGCTTGTTCCTAGGAGTTGTGCACACACCCCTGGGCAATTCTTTCAAAATTTAAATAACGTACGATTTTTGATAAAAATGTGACTAAATTGCTCGTAACAGCTTAAAGATCACATAAAAGATTTTAAAATAAAATTTCTACCCTAAATAAATTCTTTTTTGCTTCTTCTTTCGGAAAAATGAAAATTGCAGATGATTTTGTATGCCATTTTGCTCATTGGTGTAAATTTAATATAGATATGTCGCATATCATGAATATTAAGCAGTTAAGCCAGATGCATGCTACTTACAATCAAAAAAGCCTTTTCAAAATTTATTTTCTATATTATTAGGAGTTCCTTGTGGACTGACCTAGAAGTCCACGGAAAAGTGTTAGAACTTTATATTCTTTATTTCTGCAGTCCTTCCTCCTACATTATTTTCTTCAGTATAGAGGAGTTTTCCACAGTCACTTTGTAGCTGTAAGGCTGTTGAGTGAAAATAATCGTAGACCTACAATAGTTAACTCACTGTGTACAATGTTAGTTTATTCTATCGTAAGTCAAATTTACTCAACAATGCTTGCTAAATCGACCCACAATTTCCAACTAATTCCATGTGTATTTGTTGATTTTTTGCCATGTATTGCATATTAGTAACCTCCGGACATCTGACCTATCAGCATCATGCCTCCATAGCCCACAGACGACATGAGGTCAAAGGTCACCTGATTATTCATATTCTTCTAGACATTGCTATACCACAGCGTGCTAGATAAACTTTTATTTAAAAGGATCCCCTTAAAATACACCCTCACTTTTTGGTCTAGTGCTCTTTTATGGGGACCAGTTCTTGTTTCATTAAGTACCAGGCACAGAGCATCTTGTCCCACCCTGTCTTTGCCCCTCACCCTATCAGAGATAGTGATTAAATTGTCCAGATTATATTGTACATATACATATATATATATATATATATATATATATATATATATATATTTATATATATATATATATATATATATATATATATATATATATATATATATATATATATATATATATATATATATATATATATATATATACATATATATATATATATATATATATATATATATATATATATATATATATATATATATATATATATATATATATATATATATATATAAAATATATATATACAAACAAAACAAAGTAGGAAAAAATGACAATGTCTCTAGCCTTCAATTTTTTTATATATAATTGTTTTTTTATATATATATAAATATATATATATATATATATATATTTATATATATATATATATATATATATACATATATATATATATATATATATATATATATATATATATATATATATACATATATATATATATATGTATATATACATATAAATATATATATATATATACATATATATATATATGCATGTATGCATGTGTATATTAAAAATGGACTTCAAACTGTTTTTTCCTGCGTGATATTCCAGCAAAGTGCCAGCCTTTCTCCATGTGACGGACATTGCAGGCCTCGTTCAAGGAGCTCATAAGGGCGAGGGTCTTGGAAATGCATTTTTGTCTCAAATAAAAGCCTGCGATGCTCTTTTTCATCTTATCAGTAAGTGTGGTTTTATTTTCTTCTATGTTTATTTTGAGATAACTTTGTGGTCTAGTGGTTAAACATTTGCTTGGCAAGCTGGAGGTTCTGGGTCCAATTAACCTTTCCAGATTTCCAAATAGGCCACGCCCACCATAGCAATGTGGTAATTATGTGGGACAAACAAACCTCAAACCGCAATTGTGCATTACCAATTCTTTGATGTTTAGATGTTTGAAGGCCTGCTGCAAGCTTTGATTCATTTATAGCACTTCTCCAGATTTTTAGAGTTTTTAGCAAATAAAATAAACAAAATTCAGTTTGCTAACTGTTCTGGGTAACATCAATCAGATTTAGAGAGCCTGCAGTGGGCTTAAGTGCAATTTTTTCTCTGACCATTTTGCCTGTCACTCAATCTGTGTGTGCAGAAATTTGTTTTGTACAGTAAGTTGCATTGACTACATGAGCGCGTGCTCTAGCTTACTGTACTGTACCAGTACCACGTAGGATGTATGCCCCACTTCACTTAGTTATGCAGATGTGGTGATTGGTTAAAACAAGCTGTCAATCATTAAACCCAGAAAGGTTATTCCTGGTGAGTCTTCATTTACCAGAGCTTCACAACTGATTTATCAATCTCTAAATAATCTTAGCTGCTGAGGAAGGGATGTTAAAAAAAATTGTGAAAGCTATAAATTATAATTAACTAATATATCAAATGAAATAGATCATGAAAAACAAGATGTTTGCATTTTTATTCATATCAAGTGAATTATCATTCATGATTTTCACTGAAAAATAGCTTCCTACCTACCTACCATTACCATATTCATATTGATAATATTTCTTGTTAAAAACTGGAAGGTTTATGATCTGTCTTAAAATTAATTGTGTTCATTTTAAGTCAGTAGAAATTATAAAGCTTGTTTTTTGTTTTTCTGTCTAAAATCAAATTGATTTACTCTTCACTAAGTGGCAAAGCAATAATGACAATAATTAATAATATTAATATATATATATATATATATATATATATGTATATATATATATATGTATCTATATATATATATATATCTATCTATCTATCTATCTATATCTATCTATCTATCTATATATATCTATCTATCTATATATCTATCTATCTATCTATCTATCTATCTATCTATCTATGTATATATATATATATATCTATCTATCTATCTATATTTATATATATTTATAGTGCTAATTTTGTACAACACTTTTAAAAGCATTTTAAAAACATGATTAATAAATAAAACAACAATCTTAAGACATAACTGTAAAAGAAGGACATGATAAAAGCAATGTGTTAACTAGTGGGACAAACAAACTTCAAATCTGTACTAAAATCAATCATCCATGACCACTTTTCTGGATCTTTAGAGTTTTTAGCAAAGAAATAACAAAATTTATGTTTGCTAACTGTTGTGGGTAACATGAATCAGATTTACAAAGCCTGTAGGCACAAGCTTTTTGTGCAGTATATTGCATTGACTGCCGCTAGTTAGCTGTACTAGTACAGCGTAGGATTTTGCCCCCTTTATGTTTACGCTGATTTTGTTGCTAAGCAAATTCGTGCGGTGATTGGTTTAAAAAACTGTCAATCAACTAAGTGAAAGAGGTCAATTACACTCCATGATGTAATATTGATTGACCTTAATGATAAAAATATACAGTATTTATAAAGCACAATATTGCAAAAAAAGTACTAATGTGATTCACAGTATATACAGATACAATAATAACTTTTAATAAAATATTAACAAGCAGGTACAGAAACAAACAAATACCATGAAATGATTATCAAAGGATACAAAAATTAAAAGAACAAATAAATACTTGAAGTTGAAGGATTAGTTTAGTGGTCAACTGAACTTTATATGTATATATATATATATATATGTATATATATATATATACATATATATATATATATATATATATATATATATATATATATATATATATATATATATATATTTATTTATATTCTTTATATATATATATATACATACATACATACATACATATATATATTTATATACATAAATGTAATATTTTGCTTTATTTTTTTTTTTTTTTTTTGAGGTGAGATAGGAAGATCTAAAAAAATGATATATATATATTTTTATCTGGGAACAGTATATTAACGGCTTAATCTAAAACCCAGTTCCACTTTTTGCTAAAAATCAGGCCTAAGAAAGATTAATTTTTTCTCAGCGAAACTGATTTTCTGTTCAATTTTTTGCTACCAACTCAGGCCCAAAGAGAATCTCAGTGCTGATTTTCTAATCATTTTCTTGACGACAGGAATTTTCAAGGATGATGATGTCACTCATGTGGAGGGTGAAGTGAACCCAGTGCGGGACCTCGATATCATATTCGATGAGTTACGGCTGAAGGATATAGAGCATTTACAGAAGAACATAAATGACCTGGAAAAGAAGGTTATTCGTGGTGGAGACAAGAGAGGAAAACCAGAATTTGTAAGTTTTCTTTTCTTCTTGCGCTGTGTATTTATACTTATAGTATACAAGATGATGCTTTTCTAGAGGCAGGGTTCTTACAAGAGTTCTTGAATTTCTAAAAAGTTATGGAATTTAGTTATATTATAAATACTGGGCTATGACCAGGGTTGGAAAAAATAACTTTATGAGATTATAAAAAAAGTCTCCCCTTTCCTTTCCTTTTTTTCAAATTTCCTTTTTCTATCTGGCCATTTGCTTTCTTTCCCCTCTCTACTATTCTTCTATTTCTTTCCTCCTCTTTATCTTTGTGGAGACATGAGAAAAGTTTTGGGACTAATGGTGTCTGCTATATTTTCCACCCTCGGCCAAGACTCTAGTAAAGGGTTTAGAATATCAATGAAAGTCTTTCACAAATTTGAATGACTAAGTTTTCGTTGTGTTTTCCATTCCATCAATGGTTAATGTGACAAGTTTTTATCTGCTTAAAAAGAGTCATGGAAATTACAATTTGAGGTCACGGAAAATCTTGGAAGTTTGTTCAGTTAAATCTTGCCGTTTGCCGACGATGATTTCTTAGTCCAAAGCTTCGATAAAATCCTATCATTTTCTCAAAACTTTTAGTCAAAAGTTTTAATTCTGCTTATTCACTTGAAAAACTAATTAATTGTTTGAAAAAATCATTAGTAGTATGAGGATTCGGGCCCTCTGGGTTATCTCTAGGAAAGGATTTCGAAATTTGCACCATTTGAAAATTTCAGTCTTTGGGTTTTTTTATTATTAATTGTTAATGATATAAATAGATAGTGTAATTGCATAGCAGCATATGTAGTACTGAAAGTCAGTCCGAGTGGTACCTCGTTTTATAGAGCTTAAAACGGAAGTGTGGTTTTCCATTTGCTGTTTTTGCCCACCTCAACTTTGTCAAGTGTACAAATTTGTGAAATTCTCACCGTGTAATTTTGGCAAATGCTGACTGTTTCCGCATTTGCTGCTTTTTGCCATCCTTGACTTTGTCAAGTGTACAGCTGTTTTTTTGCTATCCTCGACTTTGTCAACTGTACAAATTTGCGAAATCCTCACCGTGTAAATTTGTTAAATGCTCACCACATGGAATTTCCCTATTTAATTCCGGAAGGTGAGGAATTGCGAAATGCTCACGGTTAGGATTTGCGAAATTCGCACCATTTGAAAAACTCGCACCATTTGGAGAACTCGCACCATTTGGAGAACTCGCACCATTTGGAGAACTCGCACCATTTGGAGAACTCGCACCATTTGGAGAACTCGCACCATTTGGAGAACTCGCACCATTTGGAGAACTCGCACCACTTAGAGAACTCGCACCATTTGGAGAACTCGCACCATTTGGAGAACTCGCCATATCTGGAGAAGTCGCACCATTTGAAGAACTCGCACCATTTGGAGAACTCGCACCATTTGGAGAACTCGCACCATTTGGAGAACTCGCACCATTTGGAGAACTCGCACCATTTGAAGAACTCGCACCATTTGGAGAACTCGCACCATTTGGAGAACTCGCACCATGTGGAGAACTCGCACCATTTAAAGAACTCGCACCATTTGGAGAACTCGCACGCATTGGAGAACTCGCATTTGGAGAACCGCATTTGGAGAACTCGCACCGTTTGGAGAACTCGCACCATTTGGAGAACTCGCACCATTTGGAGAACTCGCACCATTTGGAAAACTCGCACCATTTGACAGGTGTTGTAGTGGGCAGAAGTGTGAAATCCACAGTGAAGAGAATCAGTGCTAGAGAACAGAATAAAATAGCTGCAGATTATAAAAAAAAAAAAAAAAATCTAGATGCACCAAGGAGACGAATGCAATTAGGTTGCGGTAAAAAAACAGTTACCAAGAAGAAAACAACTCAGAAGAAGAAAAAGACACGGCGATGGGGGAGCAGGAAAATTGGTTTTAGAATTTTTTTGGGGGAGCAGGAAAATTGGTTTTAGAATTTTATTTCCAAATGCCCCCAACACAAAACTATTGCAAAGAAACAGAGATCTAATTACACCCTATAGGGGATCTTACCGAGTATGGTTTTTTTAAATTGAACATTACAGGGGATGCAAGTACATACTTGGATCTAAAGTCAATACAGCTCCTATTGGAATTTGAAGTAAAAAACTTGAACGGGTCCACAGCCCTCGCCACAGCTGACAAACTGTCAACAAATCACTCGATGTCATCTTTGTTTGAGATGTCAAAGTGAGGATGGGGGAAGTGCAAACTCCTAGTTTCTTTTAAAAAAAGGGCAGGGTGCTAGACTTGTTAAGGGGCACATTAATGCGCTCGTGAAGTGCTGCGCCTTTTCGGCATGGAGTCCAGGGGCTCAATCCCATGGTGAAAAAGCTCTGGGATTTTAGCTATAATCATACCTCAGAATGATAATATTGTGATTGATAAAAGGACCATTCATGAGCCAAACAGGACAATTGCTTACTATGCTATCATTCTGTGTTCTGTATCCATGTAAGGTATTTCATTTATGAGGTTAATTAAGATTATTTTTTTTTTTTTCATGAGGTAAGATTCTTAGAGGGGGGACATTGCCTCTTTTTTTAGGCCTGAAAAGTGTACTTGAACCGCAAAATGAAAGACGCTTATTAGCGTAGGGCAAAATCTGTGGCAAATAATTATCCATTTAAGATTATGCAATACGCTTTCTATGTCTTGGGTCAGAGTGAGATATACTTTTTAAAAAGGTAATTATTTTTTTCATTACAGTTCAAGAGGAAGTTGAAAAAGTGGTCACTAATGTTTATATCTGGTGTCAAAACTGCTATTTTGATGACGTTTTGCTTTTTGTGACTAATGACAATGTTATTTTTGATAGAATATTCAAATTGTTTAGAATATCTCTTTCATCTGATACCACGTTTGAATATTTTGGAGCAGGGAAAGTACAAGTTTGGTCATTTTTCCCTTTTGTTGATTTGTTGATCTCAATGCACAAATTTCCAACAATGCACACAAAGCATCAGATTTGACACATTTTACCCTAAATTTAATAAATAGGGCTAGGTATGAGCAAAATTTGATTAGATTTGAACTAGAATCATTTGTCTAAATAAGGGTGATTACAAATGAAATTCTTTTTGCAAGTGTTGTTTGAATATTTTTGAAAAAAATATTTTGGTGATTTGTTTACAAAAAAACGAAAATTCTGCATATTGACCTTCAATTTATACATAAAAACTCAATGTAACCCCACACAAAAACAC
Organism: Chiridota heheva; assembly: GCA_020152595.1. Taxonomy (NCBI): domain Eukaryota; kingdom Metazoa; phylum Echinodermata; class Holothuroidea; order Apodida; family Chiridotidae; genus Chiridota; species Chiridota heheva. The sequence goes on from JAIGNY010000022.1 coordinate 1,688,561, forward strand.
AATATTTTCAAAGATTTAATGTAGTATTTTGAAATGAAACTAAATGCACATCTTCAGGATTTTGGTATGGTCTTGATTTTTCCTGTGAAATTGGTATTTCCAATTGGTGGTGACACGTCCACATAGTAGTTGAAGGATTAAGTGTCCCTAATAGGATTAAGTGTCCCTAATCGGGTAAAGGTGAAAAAAATAGATTTAGGCACATGATTCTTTCCTCTTTTGTTTCTTTCCACTCAACACTTATTGGTTTGTCTAGAAAATTGTGATGACACAGGAAATTCCTTTAACCTATGTATTTCACCCATGATGTTTGTCACTCATGATGTATTTTACTCATGAAGTATCTCACCCATGATGTTTTTCACCCATGTATTTTACTCATGTATCTCACCCATGATGTATTTCACCCATAATGTATCTCACCATGTATCTCATCATGATGTATCTCACCATGATGTATCTCACCATCATGTATTTCACCCATCATGTATCTTACCCATAATGTATCTCACCCATCATGTATCTTACCCATGATGTATCTCACCACAATGTATCTCACCCATGATGTATCTCACCATGATGTATGTCACACATGATGTATCTCACCCATGATGTATCTCACCCATAATGTATCTCACCCATGATGTATCTCACCCATGATGTATTTCATTCATGATGTATCTCACCCATGATGTATCTCACCCATGATGTATCTCACCCATGATGTATCTCACCCATGATGTATCTCACCCATGATGTATCTCACCCATGATGTATCTCACCCATGATGTATCTCATCCATGATGTATCTCACCCATGATGTATCTCACCCATGATGTATCTCACCCATGATGTATCTCACCCATGATGTATCTCACCCATGATGTATCTCACCCATGATGTATCTCACCCATGATGTATCTCACCCATGATGTATCTCACCCATGATGTATCTCACCCATGATGTACATGTATCTCACCAATTCAAAAATTTCTTTTCTCTCAGGACTTCTTACAGAGACTTGAGAAGTTCTTGACCAACGAGAGGAAGCCATTAAGGCATGAGGAATTTACTGCAGTAGAAGTAAGTTATGATTTCTTTTATTGCTAGTGACTTATGTCTGTGATAGCAATAGTCTGATTGTTTGTTATTACCTCCGCCAACGAAGTTGGACTGCAGTTATGTTTTCGCCTCTATTTGTTTGTTTGTTTGTCATCAAGATATCTCAATAACTGATGATTAGATTTTGATTAAATTTGGTGCGTGGTTTTGTTACTGCTTAAGGAAGAAGTTAATAAATTTTGGGACTTGGAACCGGGGAAGAGTAGAAATGGAGGGGAGGGGATATTTTAGGGCAAGATTTATCAAGACTTAGTTGAAACTTTCCAATGGAATGTGTTGAACAATAAACTCATGACATGAAATAACAGCCATACAATCAATTTTTGGGATTTAAATGAAAATCAAGTAAAGTTGCTTTTGGAATCAAAGAAATCAAAACAATTGGTTTCTGCCATGAATGAAAATGATGGAATGTGATTCTACCCTGAATAGAGCTCAAACAATGAATGCTTTGCCTGAATTAAACTGAAAACAATAATTACAAGTGATGATCCTCAAGTGCTTAGAATGCAAATGGCAATACAGATCAACAGTAAGAAAGAGATTGTTTGGGGTTATAACTTGGTGGGTCGAGGGTATCGTGGGGAATGAAGAGGGAGCGGAGGTATGCACTCTGCAGAGTGCTGTAATTCCACTTGGACATGCTGCATTATTTTGCTCGATGGAGCTGCAGTGGCTTCCATCTTTGAGCAAGATGTTTTTGTCTACCAGCTCAGCAGAAATCAACAAATTAACCTGAGATCAACTTGTTTGCCGGGCATAGTTACGTAAATCTACGGTCGTTCTTGAAGAAAATAAGGTTGCCTGTGTGTATATGCTTGATACATTTTTTTTTAAAGAATAAGTTGCCCATAGCATAGTGCTTACAAAAATAATGGTTGTCATGACAAAGCTTTTGGTTGTCCCGGGCAGCCTGACAAGTGATTTGTTGAACCCTGTAGCTCAGCCTACTCTTCTTTAATTGAGTACCATCATGTAATGGGAGTATCAGATTTAAGTTAAGGAGGTTGTGTTCTTCTGTTTATGGAACTTATCAGGAAGGAATGAGGAGGGAGCTGTGGTGTAATGGGGAAAGTGAACTTTATAGTGAAGGTTGGGATGATGACTGGGGGTAAGCTGGTTAAGAATATACTTGGTAGATGAGACGGTGGAAAAATGGTGAGTAGCTGATTAGTGGTAGCTGATTAGAGGGTGGATAGGTGAGTGGAGGATGGGATGTTGAATGCAGAAGGCTAGGAGTGGTGGTGTAGGTCTAGAGGATGGTAAGTGCACATGGATAGAGGATAGTGAGTGTATTGGGGATGGTAGGTTTAATAGGGATAGTAGGTGTATTGAGGTGGTTGGTGTATTGAGGGGGTTGGTGTATTGAGGGTGGTGGGTGGATTGAGTATGGTAGGTAAATGGAGATGATAGGTGAATGGGGCATGTGAGGTTGATAGAGGTTAGTGGGTTGGACAGGTTATTTGCTTTGGGTGGCAAAAGAAAATGGGTGATGGTAGGTGGATGGATGAGGAGTAGGAGGATTGGGTTTAGGACTGATTGGTAGGTAGGTTAAGTGTTTTGTTGGGTTAGGATGAGGGGGTGGGAAAATCGGAAAGAATGTTGGGTAGAATATGGCATCATGTTGGTAGATGGAGAAATTTGAATGAGGGTGGAATAGCATGTTGGACAGGGCAGAACGACATGTAGGACAGGGCAGGATGGCATGTGGGACACGGTTGGATGGCATGTTGGATAGAGTGGGATGGCATGTGGGACAGAGTGGAATGACATGTGAGACAGGGCAGGATGGCATGTGAGACAGGGTAGGATGGCATGTTGGATAGAGTGGGATGACTTGTGCGACAGGGTGGGATGACTTGTGCGACAGGGTGGGATGGCATGTGGGACATGGTTGGAGGGCATATGGTGGAATGTCATCAGGATATAGGTGTGATTATAGATTTGTGATTTTAGATTTGAGGGTGGGATAGCATGTGGGACAGAGGTTGGAAGGTGTTTTATTAGTATGGAGGGGATGTGCATTGTTTGCGATATCTGGTTATATTTTTACAACCTTTCTGGCACTATCGATATTGGTGTAAGATGTCATGTAATGTTGATGTGCCACTAAACTACATGATCAAGAAGTACATCTAGATATGGCATAATTACTTTTGGTTCTGATGTATTAGCGTCAGGACCTATGCGGTCATGATGGTGTGTGTGTATGTATGAGTGTATGTATGCTATGACGTAAGCCTACTTTAGGCAACAAAGTTTACTAGAAATATACGACTTTAGGTGACACTTTACTTGGACTTACTTTGGGCGACAATTTTTTGTCGCCTAAATTTTTTTTTATTACCATTTTTGGTTCCGATGCGATAGCATCAGGAAAGATGCGGTCATGATGGCGTATTTGGGCTCTACATAGTGAAACAATATGCCACCTGAAATATTATGCATTTTCATTGCTTCCCCCATTTTGGTTCCTGTGCAGGCTGTTTCAAAATATGTGTCTTTAGGTATATTCTCGGAGTAAGATATTTTAGTTTCTATGTCCATGTGATATTTTGAAATTCACTGATCCTGCCTAAAAAACACTGTTAGCGGAACCGCGGGAATTTTGACCACCTGCATCTGGCTGAAGTGAACGTCTAGGTACAATGTCCCATTTTGGGTGATTCAAAACGCATGTAGCCTTATGTCATAATGTATGTATGTATAGGTGTATGTATGTCATATGTGGTACACAGATAGCCCATGGTTCATAAATGTGCCCTATTGTTTTTGGTGGCGATGTCTTGCATATTAATGAGTTGGTGGGACATAATGTTAAAATCTTGAAATACTCAAATTGGTGTAATTATGTTGTTAGTTAGTTTGTACATGTTAATGTTATAAAATGGTTGAATTAAATTATTTGTGAAATTTTATTCTTGTGATTACTGTTGAGTTATTTTGTTGTTGTTATTTTGAGAACATTGTGTAATAAAAGTTATTATACAAGTATTTAAAAAAATTAATCCATATTGCTTATCAGAACCTTAAAACCTTTGGTTTTTGGTTTAACTGAGGAATACACAGAGTTGGAAGAATGTGGCTGGATGTTTCACAGAGGCTGGAGTATCAATGCATAGACCTTATGCTTCTTAATGCATATTTTCTTAAAGTAGGAGTTGTAAAAATAAGAGTGTTCTATTAAATGTTGATGCGGGTGTTGATTATGACAAGATGCATTAATTGTATTTTTTTCCATGAATGAATTATTATATAGTTTGATGACCTATTAATGATATGAATCCCATGTTTTATGGTACATGAATTGAATTGAGTTTTGGTGCAAAATTGGCAAAATGATCTTGATTATTTATTCCTTTAAATGTATGGTAGTAATTGGTCAATATCGTTTCCTATTTCCAGATTGAAATTCTTAATAAGCATATGCTGATCACAGCCAAGCCGATTATCTACTTGGTGAATATGGCAGAAAAGGATTACATCAGAAAAAAAAGTAAATGGTAAGAGTATAATTTCTATCAATTTGGTGTATTATTATCACTGTAAGTTCAGAGGTTCAGTGGTTGGCTCAGTGGTTAAGGATACTGGTCATGCATTGTGTATTGAGGAAGAAACTGGTTTAGCCCAGTCCATGAGCTGAATCTGCATTGTCGGCAAAAATCCTTCAAGAGGGGAAACGTAAAAAGTATGAATGAAAATATTTTATAAAACTAGTTGCAATCAAGTGTTAGTAATTGAAACAGTTGAGACTTAGTCCATGTCTGACAGTAAAGCTGTACATGAGTGCCAGCATTGCATAGAAATAAACCCTTACTCTACCAGCACATTTTTGAAAATGCGCTCGGGAGGCGTGATCAAAGACGGGGCACCTAAAACGGTGATAATATTGCCGCGTGGTAGAGTAAGTGTTTAGCACAGGCTGATTATTGAAGGTCCTCTTCTCTTCCGAGCAGCAGAGTCGGGCTCGTTTCACTTCAGTGACCCAGTGGGTTGTCCACCTAGACCATGCTGCATATATCTTTGAGTGGGCACACTTGTCACAGGTTGATTAACCCTTACTCTACCAGCTTTTTTTTTTTAAACGCGCTTGGGAGGTGGGGTCAAAGATGGGGCACCCAAAACGGCTATAATATCTTCATGTGGTGTAGTAAGGGTTAATTTGTGATGGACTGGCATCTTGTCCAGGGAGCCATGTGCTTTCATCTGCTTATGCCAAAGAAACCAGAGATAAGCACCGGCCTGATGGATTATCATGGCCTGACTATGGATTTCACTTTAAGTTCTTGGGACAACAATTTTATGCTTATGTGAAAACACAAAAAGTTTAAAAGGTATATGATATTGTGTACAACGCCATCGTTGGTAAGCTACTCTTAAAAGCTCATTTGCAATGGAGAAATAAAAACTTGAGCATTTTAAAATTGATTCGTAACGTTTCTTTATTCCAATAAAGATCTTAGCAAAAAAGTAGTTTTTAAATTTCGAGAATTTTTTTTTATTTTGTCTCTTTGTTGGAAAAGTTTTAAGAACTTTTTAATGCACGGTGATATCAAAGACGTAAATTGAAGATGCATACCCGAGGTTTGTATGTGGTTTTATAAACTTTGATCTTCAGACAAAAGTCATTGATGACTTATCAAGTTGTTGAAAGAAATTGTTTCCAAGCCCCTAGAAGCATTTAATTTTTGTTAGAAATTGGAGATCTCTTCAACTGATCAAATCACAAACTTGCACTTATCTTGAATAATTAGGTCTGAAAATTTTGAATTCAAAATGCTGTGAAGTGGTCAGTATATTTTTACTTTGATAGGATTTCTTTTTCTTCCATTTTCATGATTTTCATCTACAATTTTGGACAAAATTGCTGAAGCATTTTAGAATTGATTCATATTGTTTCTTTATTCCAATAAAGATCTTAGCAAAAAAGTAGTTTTTAAATTTGAAAAAAACAACTTATTTTGTCTCTTTGTTCGGAAAAATTTTAAGAACTTTTTAATGCATGGTGATATCAAAGACGTAAATTGAAGATGCATACCCAAGGTTTGTATGTGGTTTTATAAACTTTGATCTTTAGACAAAAGTCATTGATGACTCATCAAGTTGATAAAAGAAATTGTTTTCAAGCCCCTAGAAGCATTTAATTTTTGTTAGAAACTGGAGATCTCTTCAACTGATCAAATCACAAACTTGCACTTATACTTGAATAATTAGGTTTAAAAATTTTAAATTCAAAATGCTGTGAAGTGGTCAGTATATTTTCACTTTGATAGGATTTCTTTTTTTTCCCATTTTCATTATTTTTATCTACAATTTTGGACAAAATTGGTTAGACTTTTATAAATTGTTTTTCCTATACATTTTCAAGTTCAATATTTTGGACACTTATTGTCTGCCCCAGTACTCCATTCAAGGATGTCCAAAAGTGTAAAAATGATGGTTACAGGGTAATCTCTTACAGTCAGGGTTCGGGTTAACGTCAAATTTGTTGTATATTACGCTATGGCTGGAAGTTCTTACGACATATGTTTTACCTGCGTCATAAAATTAGATATAACGTGAAATTTTATGCCAGAGTTTTTTATTAAAATGAAAATCATGAACATCTTATCTCTCTGATGTGGTTGAAAGTTTTATTTCACACAAAAATGATTTTTTGAATTACTATTGGCCAAATGATTCAACATGTCCGTACAAGTACTGTACATAACACATATAGGCTAGTTTATATAGTCAGTAAAATGTACACTACGTGAAAGTTTTGATGTTGTTTTGAATGCAGGCTTTCAATTGTCAACCATATCATTAGCTAGGATTCTAGTTTCCGCCTGTATTGTGTTGTATGTTTAAAAGCAAGCCTTTAGCGCGGCAAATGTTGCAAGCTTGGCTAGCGTGCAGTGCCCTGTACATTGTGCAGTGCCCTGTACATTGTGCAGTGCCCTGTACATTGCGCAGTGCCCTGTACATTGCGCAGTGCCCTGTACATTGCGCAGTGCCCTGTACATTGCGCAGTGCCCTGTACATTGCGCAGTGCCCTGTACATTGCGCAGTGCCCTGTACATTGCGCAGTGCCCTGTACATTGCGCAGTGCCCTGTACATTGCGCAGTGCCCTGTACATTGCGCAGTGCCCTGTACATTGGACGGCAAATTTACAAAATACACCGAAAATCAAGGGATTGTCGTAACCAGATACGCCAGACAAAAATTCTAGCTCAAACTTTGTTTACAGTGTTTTTCTTCCAAGTTTACTGAAATTTGTCACAAACTTTGATGAAAAAAAGTGTTCCAACAAGTTTGATCCAGTATTGCAGCTAATTTTGATGTTTCTTTTTCAGGCTTCCAAAAATAAAAGAATGGGTCGATACCAATGATCCCGGAGCCACAATTATCCCATTTAGTGCTGCATTCGAACTCGGGTATGCCTCGTTTGAGACGGATGATGAGAAAAACAAGTTTGTTCAGGAATCAGGTGCAACAAGGTAACAAAATTTGTCAAGATTTGTTTCATGAAAGAAATATTCCTGCAAATTTTCGTTTATATGTTAGAAGAATATCACAGAAACAAATTTGGTGAAGAAAAACCATTTTAATATTTTATTCTGTTGAGGAGTTATTGCATTACAAAGAGTTCATTAACTGGTGACTAAATACAGTTTTCAAAATTATATTCAAATTGATTTAAATATATCCAGATTTATAAAGATTTAAAACAAATTGTATAAGTTTATATAGATTTATCCCAGATTTATAGATTAGTAATATATTATATTTTTCCTTTTTCTTTTTGTAAAATAAGGAATTGACCAAAACTGCATTTTCAGTAAACCAGTTTTGAGTTACGAAACTGGTAAACCATGCAACCTTAATTTCTATACAAACATATTTTTCTTTTATTTAGGAGTGAAAGGTACATGAGCAGATAGGGAAAATATTCTTGTTATGTGTGTGTTATACCTCATTTCAATAATTAATTAATTAAAATAATTAAATGAAAATTCCAATAATCTACTGTACTTTGCACTGCTTTCATTGCACTGATGAAATCTTAGAAACTCCAAAAGTGAATAAGAAATTACCATGATTTTGTTCTCCAATTTGTTTCTCCTCATCATTTGTATATTAAAATTCACTGGAATATTTCTTTAATTGTTGACATTTTTTTTTGAGTTAAGTAGATTATTTTGTAGTATTTTCTTTTGTTTTTAGCCATTCATGACTTGGTGCTTTTTGACATAGTTTCATGCCAGTTGTTAAAGGATTAGTTAAGGGATCAAGCAAGTCCATCTTACATGAAAGAGGACTTCAAAAGAGACAAATTAGTGAAGAAAGCATTTAAAAATTGTATTCGGTTTAGAAGAAATTGAAGTTAAAGTTTGGCATCATTTGTGTAGAAACTACTAAAATTGGACTAAATGTGATGTCATAGTCTCAGATTCCTCAAAGTCTTTATAAATTCTATCAGATTTTGTTCTGTGATTTTGTGGCTTAAAAACCATGGAATATGTCGAAAAAGTAGTAAAACTGAATCTAGTAATGGTAGTTATAATATTCCACCTGAAGAAAGTTTGAGGAAAAATGACTTAAGTAAAAACAAATTGAATAAACTTTCTTTCAAATCCATTAACAATTGTTAAGAAGGTGAGGATGAAGATGCCAACCTTCATGGTAGACTTACTACACCAGTCATTTCTACACAGATAAGACAGATTTAAATATAAATATCTCCTTAACGAAATGATATAATGAAGTAGTTTGTTAACCATTCTGTTTATTTTGAAGTCTTCTTTTATATAAGATAAAACTTGCTTGACCACTGAACTAATCCTTTAAATATCTTGCATCTCTGTTGTACTTTGCAGTGGAAAAAAAGAAATGAAGATTGAATTTTAAATGGAGAATCACACTCATGGTTTTATGGCAGCAGTACTTTTTATTAATATCCAAACTATAAAACCTGGGGACAAATAGCAACAATTTGGGAATTCCTGGAAGAAAATATGCTATAAATCATGAAAATATCAACACATTTCATCAAAATTGGTTACGATTGACCATTTAACAGCAATTTGAATTTTCAGGTCTTTTTATATTTAATTATGCAAATTATATTGAAATTTTTGTGACATCACATTAAGAAAACCTATGAATTTCCATATGTTAATTGATTGTTTTTTTAATCCTCCACCAACATGTAATGGAAACAGTTGGATATGGCCAAGAGGTTTTGAATCTCTGTCATACTTTTAATAAAATTTAGTAGGAAAAAACAGTGATGATTTGTAAAATGTAAAGAATTTCATAAAGATTTTGAGTTGTTCTCTCTTCCACACATCACAAATTTTCCAAACATTAGAAATTACTTAAACTTTGTATCAGCCATAGCTCAAAAACTAAAGGTGCTATTTTGAAATTTAAAAATTGAATTACTCAGATTTTAGTACTGTGTCAAACAGTCTAATGATTTTTAGCTCTTGAATTTTGGGGAAAAAATGAAAGAAATACGTAAATATATTGAGCTGTCCTCTCTTCCACACATCACAAATTTTCCAAACATTAAAAATTGCTCACACTTTGTATCAGCAATAGCTCAAAAACTAAAGGTGCTATTTTGAAATTTAGATAATTGAATTACTCAGATTTTAATACTCTGTCAAACAGTCTAATGATTTTTAGCTCTTGAAATTAGGGCAAAAAATGAAAGAAGTACGTAAATATTTTGAGCTATCCTTTCTTCCACACATCACAAATTTACCAAAGATTAAAAATTGCTTACACTTTGTATCTGCAATAACTCAAAAAACTCTTTTTTGAAATTTAGAAAACTGATCCACTCAGATTTTAATACTCTGTTTAACAATATTAAAATTGCTACATGTCCATAGACCTTTAACAGAATAAGATTTTCATTTTGCCATTATGTAAATTGTATTATTCTGTTTCACATAAATTGAGCTGAACTTGTACTACTATTTTTTTTTTTACAGTGCATTGGAGAAAATCATTTTAACTGGCTACAAATGTCTACAACTAGAATACTTCTTTACTGCTGGAAAGGATGAAGTTAAAGCATGGACAATTCAGGTGATATTTTAGGATGATATTTTTACTTTAAATAGTTTTAAGTTATGGGTGATTTCCTTAAGTACATGGAAATCATTAGGTGTGAATATTGAATAATAAACTTTTTTGATATTTTATTTTTTTTTTCATTTTTTTCTCTTTTTGCTCTGTCTTGGCTTGCTGAAGTTTTTGAATGTAAGCAGTGAAAAATTATGTCCAAATTGGTTACTCTGCAGTTCTGGACATTTTATGGCTTCTGGAATGTGTAGGTTTTAAAGGATTAGTTCAGGGGTCAAGCAAGTATGTCTAAAACGAAAGAAGAACTTAAAAGAAACAAAATGGTGAAAATAGGGTTCTAAAATTTTCTTCCGCTAAGTAAATATTTAAGTCTAGCCTTTGGTATCATTTGTGTAGAAACGACTGAAATAAAGACTAGTTGTGGCGTCACAGCCTCAGATTCCTCAAAATATTTATGTATTCTATCATATTTTGGCCTGCGATTTTGTGGCTTAAAAACCATTGGATATGTCAGGAAAGTATTAAAATAGAATCTTGTAAGGGTGATTATGATTTACCAAGTGAAGAAAAGAAAAATAATTCAAACAGTATAATAGTTAAATAAATTTTCTTTAAAGTGCATTAACAATTGTTAAGAATGTGAGGATGAGGGCACCAACATCCCATATTAGACTTACTACAACAGTCATTTCTACACAGATAAGACAGAGCTTTAAACTTTAATATCTCCTTAACAGAATAAGATATTGAAGTAGTTTCTTCACCATTTTGTTTTGATAAAAGTTCTCTTTCATATAAGATAAATTTGCTTGACCACTGAATTAATCCTTTAATATGCAAATTTAAATGTAGGAATGAACAGACCTCTTTGTTTTCTATATAGGCCCATCGTCATTTAAAAAGTTGTCTTTGAATCTCTTCCAATCAACATATAAATGTAAGAAACATTCTCACCATTTTGTGTCACAACTGACGTTTGAACAAAATTCTGAGGGTTATGTAAAGATTTTGTTCTCCTGTCTTATTCAATTATCACACGTGGTGATGACTGAATGGAAAAATAATTGTAACATTCAGTTGAATGTTTGATCAGAGAAACTTTTTTAAATCTTGTTTTTATTGATTTTTTCTTGTCTTCAAAAGTAGGCAAAATGTTTTAATTTTGCTTTTATGTACAATGTTATTCATATGTCTGTCAAGTATTGTTGATTTTTTAATAATGATGAGAAGTTACAATCTCTATAGTGTATAAGAGGGACTACAAAAATGAAGGGGGGGGAGGCACTTTTTTGCTGACGTGCAAAAAATAATAATAATGACCTAAAAGGATGTCACCATCCTGGTTTTGCCCATGTGGAAATTGTTAAGATAAAATTGTAGGAAAATTTGGTAAAATTGTAAGAAATTTGTCAACTAATGTTCCGAAAATTGACAAACATTTTCTCAAAACTGAAGAAAATTGCCTTAAAATTGACAAACAGTTCAAAATTCCAAAATTTGAAGGAAAGTGACTGCAAGTGAACAAAATTTCCTGAAAAATAAATATTTTGCATTTTCTTCAAAATCGACGAAAATTGCCTGATATAAAGGAAATTTCTATAAATTTGTCAACCAATTAACTAAAAGTTAGGTAATATGACCAAAAATGACGAAATTTTCCGAAAATCAAAGAAAATAGCGCAAAATGGAACAAAATTTCCCAATATCAAAAGTTTATTGCACCAAAAATGAACAAAATTTCCCTTCAATTGACAAAAAATTCACAGAAATTTTAACAGTTTAAGGAAGGGCCAGAATATCAAGAAAATTTTCTGAATTGAAGAATATTTCTGAAAATTGAAGAAAATTTCCCGAAAAATTGAAGATTTTCCAATTAGAATTAAAGTCAGTGATGGAACTTAATTTAGTAGTGTAATTTTTTCCCTTGTGACCAGGAAATTGTTGTGGTTTTCCTTCCCCCCCCCTCCTCCTCTCTTTTACCTTACTGAGAGGTGACTCTTCCTACATCCCTGCCAAACGCTATATGTACCAATATGGTTGGGAGTTAGTACAGGGTTTAATATGAATGTGATGTCGCCTTTTATTTTCACCATTTCAGTCCTCCCTCCCCCTTCAAAATTGCTCCCTGTATAAATGCCCATTTCATAGCTCAGTATGATATTAAAACAGCATTTCACCAAACCAAATAAAGGGTATTTATTGAAATTTTAAAATCAGATTCTAGTTAAGTCTACCAAATGTCTCTTGGTAATTCATACAGATGAATACAAAAATTTAACTTGTTCATTCCATGATTCTAACTTAGCATCACACTTTATAGCTCTACAACATTGACACAACATCTGCAGATATCAAACGATATGATGCATTTGGCAGAGCAATTTCGAGAATGCTGTTGGGCATCAAGCTGGTCAGAATTAGTCACCAATGATAGCTTGATGGAAATGATAAGTGGTCGATGGTGGCTTTCTAGTGATGAGGTGTTACAGAGGAAATCAGCTTGGTGTAGCCATGTGATCAGACAAGGCTGGTTGCTGGATGCCTAAAATGATGGTCTTGTACACACCGTGGGAGGGGTTGGCCTAAGTTTCACTGGATCGCGAATGTGACTGTGTGGAGTGGAAAAAGTGTGAGCCAACTGAGGTATACTGCAATGGCACGTGAACTATTGGTGGCAGCATTACCTACTGTTCCACTGAAACTTTATAATCTGAGGAAAAGGAGGCCACGGTCAGTAGACTATGCCGAGTGATGATGATGAACTTGTGCAATATCAATTAATTACTTCAAAAGTTTCATTTCTATTTGAAGATAGAAGAATGATGAGAAACTATGAGATTATGTCATTGTGGCTATTTGTCTGCATTTTGTGGATAATTGATTTTTTTTGAACTTTTCATGTATTTTGATGTGTTGTTAGAAAGTTTTAGTTAATCTGAGACTTTCTATTATGTCATGGTCAAAGGAGTTTGACGTATTGTCGGAACATTTTGCATTTTTTTTTTACGAATGAAAGGATTTGTTTAGTGGTCAAGCAAGTCCCTCATATATAAAAGAGGACGTCGATAAACATAAAATGTTGAAGAAAGCATTTAAAACTTTTATTCTGTGAAGGAGATATTCATGTTTAAGGTTGTCTCCTTTGTGTAGAAACAACTGAAATCAGTTTAGTCGTGATACTCACATTGCGCAAAGTCTTTATGTAATTTTTGGTGAGCATGCGAAGCATACTGCGAACCTATGTAATGGCGATTTCGTCTGTCCGGCCGTCCAACCATCCACAGTTTTTCCTGAGATTTCCTCAGAAATGTAAAGTTTTTTGAGAATTCCTTAGAAAATGCTAAAGTTTCTTCAGAGTTCCTCAGAAAAAGTTTCTTCAGATATCTTTATGGAATGTTAGAATTTCCTTACAAAATGTTTAAAATTTTCAGAGACACTTTAGACAGATTGAAGACTAGTTACCTTAAAAAGTCTACAAAACATTTGATATTTCCTTAGAAGATAACTGTAAAATGATATAATTTTCCAATATTCTTCAGAGATCCTCAAGCATCTCTCTCGTAGCACTGGAGATTTAAAATCCTTAAAATTCTTCAAAATATTTGGACACCAACGGTTGTATCAGGCATAGATGGAGGTATGAAGAGAAACATACCAGAAAAGATTTTTGCCATCTCATTAAAGCTATTTGTTTGCATTTTGTGGATGAATAATTTTGTTCTTTTTGACTTCTCAGAAAGGAAGTAAGGCACCGCACGCAGCTGGTAAAATCCATACAGACTTTGAGAAAGGTTTCATTATGGCCGAGGTGATGAAATTTGACGATTTTAAAGAGTTAGAGACAGAACAAGCAGTGAAGGTAGGGGAAATCTTTACCATATGCTAGGCACGAACATCTCATGTTTTTTCCTTTTATGCTTGCCCATCAAAGAATCCTTGCAGGCATTCTTCCCCACCTCATATTTTTCTTTAAATAAATATGAAATTGCTAGGTGTTACAACACCTTTTGACAATACTTGTATACATAGTAACGTTTTTTAAGTAAATAAATGTTTGTAAAACCGATGCTTTCTATTTGCACAATGATCTAAGGAGTTTGAAAGTAGAACATTTTTTAGTCTTTTGCAAATTTTGTAAGATTATGAGACCCATTTTGTAAGATTTAGAGTTGAATTATTAAAATACTGTGTTCAGTTTTCATTTTAAGAACTGTATTGTTTCATTGAGTAAGACAGTTAATGGAAGCAAAAGACATCATTTTTGAATGTGGCATGACTATTGAAAGTAATCTGTGTATAAGTTCTGCCATTATCAAGAACTAATTATTTTAAGTTTAAACTATATGAGCAACCATGTTGGCAATTTTAAATGAGAACATTGAATCATCAATCCCTATTTATATTATTTAGTCTTTTTTTCCTTCTTTTTTTGTAGTTAAATGTTTCTTACTCACATCCTGCATTAGTCTCCTTTGTTTAAGGAGGCAGTTATGAGATAAACCTTTTCATAAAAACCAGTTTATGACATCAGTTGCTGTTCCACCCCTGGTTCTTGGGGTGTACTCCTGTTTGGAAAATTTCGGAAATGTTGGTTGAGTGCAATATTTGTTACATATGTAAAGAAAGTGGTCACAAGTGAAATATCCAAATATATTAAGTTTACCAGATGTAAAAGTTGATCTTATGAACTTAATTTAGGTGTTATCTTTATTTCCTGTTTTTTTCTCCTTTAACAGTCAGCTGGGAAGTACCGTCAGCAAGGTCGCAATTATGTCGTAGAAGACGGTGATATTATTTTCTTTAAGTTCAATGCAGGAGCCGGTCTGAGTGACAAAAAGAAGTGAATCTAATCCAACATGGCAGCAGTTGTCAAGTCAGGCAGATCAAACATCATTAAATAAGACCATTTCCCTCTTTTGCAGAGGTCACATTGTAAAATGGCTTCCCACAGCATTTCTCATTAAACAAAAGAAATGTCAGGTATATGTAAAGGTACATTGTTCCCAGTTTATATAAATAATGAAAACTTATTATCCTTAAAACCACAAAAAGCTTTGTTTGTATGAGAAGATGACATCATTTGAATGTGGTATAATCCTAGGTTTTATTGTTTGACGTGATGTTGCAATATCTCATTGGTGAAGGAATCATGCTCCTATGTGAAAGGTACGTGGTCCGATTCCCGCCGTGAGCTCTGCGTTGTGTCCTTGAGCAAGACATTTTACTCTGCGTGCACCAGTTCACTCAACTGTAAATGAGTACCAGCACTGCTGGGAAGTTGACCTGCGATGGACTGCCATTCTGTCCAGGGGGAGTCATGTGCTTTCTCATCCACTTGTGCCAAAGAAACCGGGGATAAGCACCGGCCTGATGGTCCTTCATGGCTCTAGTATGGATTTAACTTTATTGTTTGACACCCCTGATAAGAAGCTTCAGTTGTTTTTTGTAAGTACAGGAGCTTTTTAAAATGAAAATTGAGGTACTGTCCTTTTTCTAAATTCATGGCAGCTGCTGAAGTACTTATACAACCCTTATGTGAAATGTTTCTCAACCAATATCAACAAATAATGTTATAGTCTGACAAAATAAGAATGTTTCAACTGATGTCATGAGGTCATATGACTTTGTTTATGTCGCCATTTTGTAGGGTAAAAGAACACTGTCATCTGCTGCACACTTAATTAAAGTTACATACATTTGCATGTTGTTATATAAGATTATTGCTGTAAGATAATAATGTCGGAATCTTACTGTGCCGTTGTTTGTACTATTAGACTTGTTCAAAATCCACTGATTAAGATTACTTAAAGTACTTGGAGGGTAATTTTGTTCTAAAATAATGTTTTTTATTAAAAATTAATTCATCTGGCCAGTCTATTTTAACCAGCGCATGTTTTTTATGCCCAGCGCATGTTTTACATGCCAGCATGTCTTTTTTCACCAGCGTGTGTTTAGTAGGACCGAGTCTTGTTTGTTTTATGTGTAATGTGACTTAGCTGTGTGAAAATGAGACGCGTTAAAAACATGCAACGCTCAAACGTTTTCCCTGCAAAATGGCTTTCGTTGAATTAGAGTCATGAAATCCCTCCATAGGTATCTCTAGTTTATGAAGGAAAATATTAGGAAAGTATTTATGCATTTTGCCAAGCCTCTGAAAGGCATGAATTCCTGATGAACATAACCAAAATTAATGCAAGGTAAGCTTTTTTAATTTTATGATTTTTCATCTTCTTTATGTATAGGATTGGATGGACAGAAATTAATTATATATTTTTCATTCTTTTTTTGCCATATAAGATATTGAGATTTTCATCTGCTGTTTTTTTTTTGTCTTTTGATGAAATGTATCTCAGGATATGGTTGGAGGTTTCTACTCAGTGTTTTATTCTCTATTAGATAATAACTTTCCTGAGAATTTTGTCGAGAAGAAAAACTGAATTGTTAAAGTTTTTAGGAGCTCCCAAGCATTTGTCAATCAAAATTGTACAATTTTTTACTGCAGAAACTTTTGAGGATTAACAATATTTTGAGAATTCTATTATTATTTTACTTGATGGTGTTTTTTAAGTGTGAAAACTTCATAGATTTCCATTCTATACTACAGGAATTTTATCATCAGTAATCATTGAATGATAAACATGTTTGAGTAGTGACAATTGTTCTAAAGGAAAAGTGTCGTCCCATATGATACATTCAGAAGTGAACGCCGCTGTGCTGGTAACGTCACTTCCGGTTTTCAATTTTTCCTTTTGATTATCTCAATCAGTAAGGAAAATTGAAAATCATAACTGACGTTACTAGCACGGCCGTGTTCACTTCTGAATTTATTTATGGTACGATAACTTTTGTTTAAGCGATGTCTTGCAGTTCCATAAATGTTGAGTATCTCATGTTTAAAGGCTGATCAGTACTTTGTGTATGGAAAACAATTGAGTGTAAGTAGTGTATGAAATGGTTTCCAGACCGAATGGAAGGATTTATGACACATCACATATATATATATTTTATATGGGAAGTCATTTACGATCATATATATATATATATATATATTTTATATGGGAAGTCATTTATGATCCCTTTCTGTCCTGTTTTATGTCACTCTTTAAAGGAATAAGATATTGAAATAGTTTGCTCACCGTTTTTGTTTCTATTCAAGTCCTTCTTCATATAAGATAAACATGCTCGACAACTGAACTAATCCTTTTATCATTTAAAAATTTTTTTGATTCCTTACTGCCCACAGTAATTCAGATAGGCAGCAATTGATTTCTTTAAAAGAATTTAATGCTGCATCTCCCAACCTAGGATTGAATTAATGTAATCATGGTCGGCTCACTATAGGGGCAAGGGGGTGCAATTTTCCCCCTCCCCCATAGATTTGGTAATTATTTTTGTTTTGTGTAATAAAGAATGCAAACATGCTTGACTTATGAAATATGTATCATTAACAGATATTCATTTTTCCCCCTCCCAATTATGTTTTCCCCTTCCCAATCAAGTTTTCCCCCAATCATGTTTTACCCCCTCCCAATCATAAAATCCCCCTTCCCAATCATATTTCCCCCTCCCAATCATATTTTACCCCTCCCAATCATGTTTTTCCTCCTCCCAATCATGTTTTCCCCTCCCAATCATGTTTTCCCCGCCCCATGTTTTCATGTTTTCCCCCCCAGTCATGTTTTTCCCCACCCAATCATGTTTTCCCCCATCCAATCGTGTTTTGTCCCCCCTTCTCCAATCATGTTTTGCCCCTCCATCTAATATATCTTGCAATTGTCTATGCATGTAATGATATACTTTATTTGAATGAAAACAAAGTTTCTGAAGCAGCTAGCCTAAACTATAGATATCTGATGAATTGAATATTGAATACAAATTAAATTTTGAATAAATGTTCAGGTTCATCGCTTTGAGGCCTTGGCAAAAACACTATATAAATCAATGTTATGTATTATTATCATTATTATTAAGTTTCTGTTGATGACATGTTAGAAGATTCATTTTGTGAAATGGAAACAAATGCATAATAATTTCCTCTAAAATTGTGTTCTTTTTAGGTCCTCTGTATTACTGTAACTGCCAAATTGCTAATGGATTATCAATGGTGTATTTGAAGCATTACTCTCACTTTGTTTATTATATTGGGGTAAAGCATATTATGTTTTGCTTTCGCATTTGAAAATTGATGAGACTTGCATTGTGCCACATTAATATTTACTCTTTCAGCTAAGAGCAATACATACTTATTGTATTATCTCTAAGTTTCATTTCTTTTACACCTTTTAGAGAGGAGATTTGTGAATGGTTGAAACTTTTTATTTAGGAAATAAATTTACTGAGTTGTACAAGCTGTTTGTTGTGTGTATGTTACTCTTTATGTGCATCTGAGGATTTGCAACTTATAGGGCAGGGAGAATTCTGGGTGCCCAGTGCTGATTTAGTTGAATAATGGCACTTTTTGCATGACATTTTATGTCCCCCCCCCCTCCCTCCCCCTCTCCTTCATCTCTCATCTCTGGATGAGAATTACAGCCCTGGTCCATGGCCTAAATCCAGTTGTCATTGTAGAAGAGCAGAAATTGATTTGGAGATAAGCTTGAAGCTGTTCAAATGCTGATTGGGAGAGAGAAATTAGATTTGTATATTATTTCAATATATGTATGAGCCCTTAATGCCATCCATCTTATGCCTTTCATACATCCCAATACCAACTCTCCCAAAAATCATTCTCCTTCCCCATACCCCCTCTCCCCTCCAAATTCGATCTTAGAGAGTAGTGGGAGAGAAGGCTGCCCTGTCCCATTCCTCCCCATGTCGCCGCTATTGTGCTGGATCTAGGGGTTGTCAAAAATGTATATTTTCGAACTGAAAATATTGATAAGAATAATTAAAAAAGCACTATACTGAATGGTGAGTGTATTTTTAGGGGTCTCCCAAATTCTAATGCTTTTCTAGCACGCAACGGTATAGCAATTTTCTGCTTAAATGAATATTCAAGTGACCTTTGTCCTCTAGTCATCTATTAGCTATGAAGTTTCATCGATCTGTTGTAGATAATATATCTGTGAAATTTGCACAAAAAAAGCGCCCTCACTTTTCAGTCTAATGCTCCTTTAAGTAATAGGAAAACATGCATTTGAAAGTATCGCCTGCCTGCTATATACTGTTTGTAGGTTAATATCCAGCAATACACAAAAAGGCCTCAAGCATTGTAAATATACATGTTGCAATGAATTTATTATAATTCTAAGATTTGTTCACTTCCCCACGTGATATATTTCCAAGGTGAATTACGTAAAGCCGCTTTGAACTGTGAGCAGGGTGTTGGATGGAACTCAGGGCTAGGGAGGGAGGCGGCAGAAAATCAAGCGAGAGCACTTTTTGACAGTAATTGAGGGGCACTTTATTTTTTTAAAAGGGCCCTTTTTCAGTTTTCGAAAAAGTGGGACATATGCCCCTGGCCTTTGGTTCCTACACTTGGTTTGAGCATCATGGCAGGATTTGGGGGGCACTTTCCGTATCCCCACTTTTTTTCAAATGTATATGTTTTTATACTCTTCTCTATGGCTGTGAATGCTGGACAATTACCAGTGACATCGAGAAAAGATTAGAAGCTAGAAAATGTGGTTCATTAGGAGAATGTTGAAAATATCTTGGGCAGAAAGGAAAACAAATGATGTCCTGATAGCTTCAGGCATGGACAGGTCCCTACCCAATGCCATCAGAAGGAGACAGATGGAATTTTTGGGGCATGTTTACTAGGAGGGTGGGTTGGAACAGCTTGCAGTATGTGGGGAAATTGAGGGCAAAAGAAGCAGAGGAAGGCAGCAAGGTAAATATGTGAAAAGCTTAAACAACTGGGCAACGAACAACAGCCTAAATAGAGAGGGGGAGGGAGGGAGAGCGAGCCAGCCATTGGCCAAACTTTCAAAAGGGCAACCTCCTGCCCCCGTCCTCCCAAACTTTCAAAAGGGCAACCAAACTTTCAAAAGGGCTCCTCCTGCCCCCGTCCGCCCAAACTTTCAAAAGGGCTCCTCTTGCCCCCATCCGCCCAAACTTTTAAAAGGGCTCCTCCTGCCTCCGTCCGCCTAAACTTTTAAAAGGGCTCTTCCTGCCCCTGTCCGCCCAAACTTTCAAAAGGGCTCCTGCCCCCGTCCGCCCAAACTTTTAAAGGGCTCCTCCTGCCCCGTCCGCCAAACTTTCAACAGGGCTCCTCTGCCCCGTCCGCCCAAACTTTTAAAAGGCTCCTCCTGCCTCAATCCGCCTAAACTTTTAAAGGGCTCTTCCTGCCCTTGTTAAACTTTCAAAGGGGGCTCCTGCCCCGTCCCCAAACTATCAAAGGGCTCCTCCTGCCCCCGTCCGCCAAACTTTAAAAGGGCTCCTCCTGCCCCTGTCAAACTTTCAAAAGGGCTCCTGCCCCGTCCCCCGTCCGCCAAACTTTCAACAGGGCTCCTCCTGCCCCCGTCCGCCCAAACTTTCAACAGGGCTCCTCCTGCCCTCGTTCGCCCAAACTTTTAAAAGGGCTCCTCCTGCCTCCGTCCGCCCAAACTTTCAAAAGGGCTTCTCCTGCACCCGTCCGCCCAAACTATCAAAAGGGCTCCTCCTGCCCCCGTCCGGCCAAAGTTTCGAAAGGGCTCCTCCTGCCTCCATCCGGCCAAACTTTCAAAAGGGCTCCTCCTGCCCCCGTCCGGCCAAATTTTCATAAGGGCTTCTCCTGCCCCCGTCCAGCCAAACTTTCAACAGGGCTCCTCCTGCCCCTGTCCGGCCAAACTTTTAAAAGGGCTTCTCCTGCCCCCGTCCGCCCTAAACTTTCAAAAGGGCTCCTCCTGCCCCCGTCCGGCCAAACTTTCAACAGGGCTCCTCCTGCCCCCGTCGGCCTCAACTTTCAAAAGGGCTCCTCCTGCCTCTGTCTGCCCAAACTTTCAAAAGGGCTCCTTCTGCCCCTGTCTGCCCAAACTTTCGAAAGGGACCTCCTGCCCCTGTCCGCCCTAACTTTCAAAAGGGGCCTCCTGTCCACGTCCGCCCTAACTTTCAAAAGAGCGCCTCCTGCTCCTGTCCGCCTTAGCTTTCAAAAGGGCACCTGCTCCCGTCAGCCTTAACTTTCAAAAGGGCACCTCCTGCCCCTTACTCTAGGGCAAGGGGGGCAGTCACCCCAGTGGTTCTGACACCGCTGACTGTGGACCCTATCAGCACCCTCCCTTAACTTCTAAAAGTTTTAATAAGAGGGTTGGTCACACCTGCATATTATTAAATATTCCTGTGCAACTTTAAAACTATTTGTAAAAAGGAAAAAGTACATACATATACATAATAAAACACGTAGCAGAAATTAAAACAACATAAATAAATAAATAAGGAAAAATGAAACGTTTAAAACAGTAATTCTAACTCTCCTGTCTGTAAGGAAATTGCCGCACGGTAAGTGAATGAATATTTGTTGACGTGTATTCTGTATTTTGGCACTTAGGGTTTCGAAGGTTTCTGTTTGAACGTGCTAGATGACTTTTTAATGTATTGTGTAAAGGATGCTTTTGTTCTTTGTTGATTTTTGTCGCCATTGCAATGAATTCCGAATTCGCCCTGACATTAAAAATATCAATAAGCATGGGATAATGTAAGTTAAGAATCTTTAAAGTATGCTTTAACCATTTCCTGATTCTATCTTTGTCTTTCTGTAAGAATAAACGATACCAAATGGGTACAGCATGAAGAACTTGCAATAAAATAACTGGTTTAAAAAATTTAACTCTAGCATTAAGATTACAAAAAGATAAAATGTATGATAAACTCGAAACAATATAGTAAACTTTACTTTAAATTTGGACACATGATGGGAAAAAGTTAGTTTATCATCAATACATACACCAAGATAATAAGTTTTTACGCATTTTGCAACCATTAGAACCTAGAATAAATGTGTTGTCTGATTTTGATTTTAAAAGGCCCTGTATGTTTGACGTTTTGTTTACAAAGTACATAGGCCTCTAACACACCCCATGCATGTTATTTATGCGCCTGGCAGTCTCAGCCAGCGGTGTAGGAAGCTTTCTAAAAGTAAAGGGGAGGAGGGGGAGGGGGGCACGACATCTTAGGAGGCACTTCCCAAATCTCGTCAAAATCGGATCGACGAAGGCTCGGCTCTCCACAACAAAGTAATATATTTAAGAAATGCGAAATACGACTTGCTTTTACGTTTGAATATAAATAGTACGTCTTGGGTACAAGGGGCGAAATCATAGAAGCTCTTAAGATTTCTTGATTTTGATGATCCTCAATGGTTTAAAATCAACACAAAGTTCCAAAATGTAAGTGATAAAAAGAAGACAATTTTAAATTATTATGTTTAAATCTACTCGGATAAGCATTTGGGCATGTTGGGCTACCATTTCGAAACAGGCAGAGGATAAAATTTCCTTGCAAATTAAGACAATTTGGGCAAAATTGTGGGATTTATGGGTGAAGCCTTGGAAGATTGGGTCCAGAAGCTCTGAAGATTTCTTGATTTTGATGCCCCACAATGCTTTAAAATCAAACACAAATTTTAAAAGGTTAAGCAATGAAAAGACAGTTTCAAATTCTAAAGTTAATATCTACTTTGATAAAAATTGTTATTTCTATATAGGCAGAGGAGAAATTTCCCCTGAAAATAGAGAAAATTCGGGCAAAATTGTGGGACTCTATAGAAGAAGCATTGAAAGGGGTCCAAGGGCGAAGCCCGAAAGCTCTGAAGATTTCTTGTTTTTGATGCCCTACAATTTTTATTTTATTTTTATATATTATGTAAGTAATGAAAAGAGGACAATTTTAAATTCGAATATTAAAATCTTCTCAGATGACAGTGGATACTCAGTTGGGTTACCATTTATAAACAGGCAAAGGACAGTATGGAGAAATTTCCTCTGAAATTGAGAAAATTCTGGCACAATTGTAGTGTTTATTGATGAAGCCATAGTCTGAAGATTTGTTGTTTTTGATGCCCCAAAATCAACGCTAAGTTCCAAAATGTAAATCGTGGGGTCCTGAAAATAGGGATCCAGGAGAAGAAGTCTGGCTTGACAGCTTAAGGGCCCCTTGGAAGGGGTTCAGGGGAAAGCTCTGAAGATTTATTACTAAATTTGATGCTCCAAAATGTCTGAAACTCAACACAAACTGATAAAGTTCGGAAAATTTAGGTCACGATAGGCTTGCAGATAAAAAAAAAAGTTTAAATTCTCATGTTAAAATCAACTCAGATATAGGTTTATTCATTTCTGAACAGGCAGAGGAGAAATTTTTCCAGTAAAACTGACAAAATTCGGGCAAAATTGTGCAGGGATTCATAGATGAGGATATGGTCTGAAATTTTTTGTTCTCCATGCCCCCAAACTGCCAAATGGCTTAAAATCTTCACAAAAAGAAAAGGCCGTACGGGACCATCTTTAGATCCTACAGGGGGCGCTGACTTTTTTCCCGACTCGAAAACCTATTCGAAGGAAAAATCGCAATGAATCAGTATATAAACGCTTAATTTTAAGTAATGGTTTCACCAGAGTTTTGGGCTTTGGGGAAGGAAGGGAGAGAGAAACAGGGGATAGCCTTCGGAAAAGAACCTTCATTTCCGGGAAATTTTCTGGCAGGTTTTTCGATTTTCACGAATTTTTGGATTTTTTTTCTCCATATTCAGGAGTTTTTTTTTATTTCCGGGAAATTTTCTGATTTTTTTTTTAATTCTGGGCAATTTTCGTAAAATTTCCTTCAATTTTCGGGCAGGTTTTTTAATTTGGGGGAAATCATATCGTATTTTTGGCTAATTTCGGAAAATTGTCTTCAATTTTTGGAAACTTTCATTGATTTCCAGGCAATTTTCTTCCATTTGTGGGCAATTTTTGGAACATTTTTGGGCAGTTTTTCGATTTTGGGGAAATTTCCCTTAATTATCGGGAAATCTAGCTGAGTCGGGCATGATTCCGAGAAATCACTTATTTTAAAAGTACATTTTACCTCTCCAGCTTACTGCCTGACTATATAATATCGGTGCCCAAGTATCATATTGTTATCATCATGCCAAGTCGGGAGGGCATGACCCAAATATCTAGCAAAATCGGGCATGCAGGCAGAAAATGTAATTGATAAAAAGAAGACAATGTTAAATTCTATTGCAATGATGTGATAAGCATTTGGGTTACAAATTTCTAAACAGGCAGATAAGAAATTTCCCCTAAAAATTGATAAAATTCTGGAAAAATGATTTTTTTGAACCTCAAAGTGACTTGAAACCAGCACATAAATCCGAAATGAAATTGACGATAAGAAGAACATTTTTAATTATAATGTTAAAGCTACTCGGTTAAGTATTTGGGTTACCATTTTCAAACAGGCAGAGATGAAATTTTCCCTAAAAGTTCGTCTACAATCTGACAATTGTTGACTATCGTAATTCGAGTTCTCCTATGCCCCTGCAGTTAACAGATTATTACACAATTTTTATCATGAACATTTGTTATTAATTTGTTATTTCAAACTTCATTACAAGACATCATTTTTTTTTTTGATGAATGTGTTTTGTGTCCAAATTTTACGATATCTTCTTAGGAAATTTCTCTATCTCAATTCTCTTCATTTTGCTCAACAATTAACAGAAGAAAAGTAGTGAATCTGACTTAAGTTTTGTTAGCATGAGCGAAAGGGAGTGCCGGAGGGTAATAAATGATAGTAAATAATCATCAAAACGTGACAGTATTACAGCCGCGTTAAAGCTTTTGCACTGGCTACCAATTGAAGCTAGAATCGAGTATAACATATTGTGTTTAGCCTACCAGTGTATAGACGGATCAGCACCAGAATACCTCTGTGAGCTTTTGTCCATCTATCAGCCAAAAAGGTGTCTCAGGTCTAGTGACAAGCAATTGCTGGATACACCAAAGTGGAGACTAAAATTTTTTGGTTACAGGTCTTTCACAGTGGCAGCCGCCAAAAAATGGAATGATATTCCGAAATCCATGAAAGACATTAAATTTTTGAATGCATTTAAATCTCAGCTCAAAACATATTTGTTTAAGAAGAATTATTGATTTGTATTATAATTTAATTTAATCGTTTATTTACATTAACCTATAATTTTTATTGTATAAGCGCTTTGAGCATACTCCACAGTGTGGATTAAGCGATATATAAATGTTCCTATTATTATTATTATTATTATACACGACCAAGTTGGCGTATAAAAAAGGCCCCAATTTTTGTAACCTGGCTTTATAGATTTGTTCCCAATTCCTTAAGATTTGTTGACAAAAAGGTAAACCCGGGCCTTATTTCCCTTCCCTCGTCTCTCGCTGGTTTGAGAGAATACTAACACGGTAACAATAATTAAATCGAAATAAAACGCATATCGTGCACTGCGCACCGGTTTTTAGAAGAACCAGGTCAGTAACCACACCCACCGCCCACTCTACCAACGTGGTCCATGTTTGTCAACAAGTATCGTATAGGCTACTCCCTCCAGCGATGAACTACAATTCCACTGCAACGAGCAGTGTAATAGAATCCAGAAATAAGGTACCTCCCTTATTTCCGGATTTTTTTTTACCTGCAAAAATTTAATGGAAAGTTTCGTTGAAACCGCGAATGTCAACTTGGATTAAAATGTTGAGAAAATGATGAAAATCCCAGGTGTTTTATTTTTATTTATTAATTTTTATTAGGCCTAGGCCTACTTCCAATTTTTCTTTCAATGTACGATCGTTTCAAATCCCTTCCAAACACCTGAACCGACTAATGTTATATTAAAGAAACTAAATTTATCGATACTGTCGAATGATAAAAAAAAAACAAGGGTGTGGATAACCGGTAAATACATTTAGCTAAGTCAGTGCCCATGGGGCGGTCATTGGGGTCAACTCACACCCTTATTTGAGATTCGCCACGATTTCCACTCCTGCCAATCAATGAACATCAAAGCTTGCCGCCAGAATTTTACCTATCACTGCGTAATATATGAGCTTGTAGGTAAATTAGAGCAAATTAAGCGGATATTTTAGCGTTTAATTGTAACGTCTGTGAGAAATAAGATTTGTTTTAGAAAAATGTTATAAAAACTCTTGTGATTTGCTCAACATAAATTTTAAAAAAAAGAAGAAGTGGCAAAAAGTAACCTGCGTAGTAATTTTGGTTAATGACGTTTTGCAATTTTACCAGTGACGCCCTTTTAAAAGAAAATTTTAAAACACATCATTTAAGATAATAGCGCTATATACATATAAGTAAAAGATATGATAAAAACACCAATAATGATAATTTTTCTTTAACAAAGTATTGCAATTTTACATTTTGTAATGAAAAAGTTAAATCAATTACTGTTATATTTGTACAATTGTTAAAATAATTTGCGACAAATAGCTTTTTGATAGGTATGATCTTTATATATCCCAAATATAACGCGAAAAGGCTACGACCTCACATGTAGATAAAATGTCATGGAAAAGGCCTCGCTGTGCCGATGTTTTGACGATATAATAACGAAACATCGCTATTAAGTTTATTGAAATGTCGAAGACAGAAAATCTGAAACAGTCAGGGACATCTCAGGTAAAATATTTATGTTTCTTTCTAACCAAAGCGGCGCGAAGGGTGTCTCATTTGGCCCAAGCTCGGCCCCTTCTTCATGGCGGTGTTGTTCTGTTCTTAGGAAGCACACCCACACTGTATCATGAACCCGCCCCTTGCCCTCTCTTTCTACGTCGGAACAGCTTGTTCCTTCTGACTGAGGTCCGAGGTACATAGACATGTGAAAAGCCTTTACACTTAGCCTTATTGTTGATAATCGTACTCCGTCACCTAACAATGGGATTTCTAATCGTAATTTAGGTGAAGCAAATATTTACAAATAAAATTAGGCTACGTTTTACCTCGACCTAACGTTAGGCAAGTTACAACAAGCTGCATTTGGGCATTTATAATGATTGTCTATTCGTTGATGGCCTGCCAGGCAGTGGGTCAGCATTGAAATTGGGTCACCGAATTTGAGGTCAAAACTGATTGCAGTCTTCAGTTTAAGCTTACATGGCTGTTGTCTTCAGTATTATTTGAGATAATGATAAAGACAAGACCTAGCCTAATTTGTTTGTTATTGTCACAACCCAAGTAGGCTACAGGTAGGACATCACTGGGACATTTGTGTTGCTCCATGAGAAATGACAGCAATCAGTAAACATCAGCCAACAAGAAAAATAGATCAGCGGGGAAGTAAAAAGGTCTTGAACGGGGGTATATGACAAATAACCAGACAAAACCTGGGAGTAATTGAACTGAATTTTAAATTTCGATCAACTTTCAATTTCAAAGTTGTTCAAGTTGCA
This sequence comes from Chiridota heheva, assembly GCA_020152595.1. Lineage (NCBI taxonomy): Eukaryota > Metazoa > Echinodermata > Holothuroidea > Apodida > Chiridotidae > Chiridota > Chiridota heheva. Next base: position 1,716,096 of record JAIGNY010000022.1, read on the forward strand.
CGACAACAGCTTGGCTTGTGTTTTGCCAAGTTAATAACAACTAAGGTTCTAGCATAATTATTATAATTCTTTATTTGGCAGCTAAACTAAGCAAGCTTTAAAGTTTAATTCCATGATTATTTAAGAAAAAAATCAAAATTTATTTAAGCACTTAAAAGATGCAACAGGTGACAATACAAATTTTGCAACTTTTTGCAGCCTTATAGGGCTGTTAACGTTTAGGGATTTTAGTAAATGTGTACATGCCAAAAAATTGAGCATGTATTTACATGTGTTTACTACTGTAATTTTCGGAAGTACACCAAAATTGCTCCAATTTTACAATGCTGAGTAAAAAATCGCGCAACCATGGCAAAAGTATTGACTCCATTGCCCAAATAGACACTTGAATTTTGCTTTCCAAATTGTGAAAAGTTTATTTCTACAGTATAAATTATCATTTTTATGGAAAATGTACATGGAAATTTAGCTTAGAAAGAACAGAAAACTTCCCTTCAATATCATTTAATTTCAACATTGAGCAACTTATTTGCCGTACCCATTAGGGCTTTCACTGAAAAGCGGGTCTTGATTGAGTGGGATTAAAGCCTTATGAATTACTTTATGGCCTATTGTTAGTTTCACCAGTTCACTGTTTACTGCTGCAAATTTGCGGTGCATTTCACAAGTTACTCAGATTTCGGCAAAATCAAGGTGCAAAATATCCCCATTCATAGGTGATTACTGCGCATTTATGATTCTTGCATTCAAAAAGAATTATGCTAATCGGGTTTATAGTTAGTGAAAGTCATTGATTGGAATTTTGTCAGTCGAATGTGTGTGTGATTTGAATGATATTGATTTTCAACGGCAAAACTTGACTATGAAAAACGATTACTCGCAATTTGATATTTAGTAAATGTTTAGTGCATTTGTGAAAGTTTATTGTGTGCACACTAAACGGTTGTTTAGTGTGTACACACTAAACGGTCACAGCTCTAGCAGCTTATGGTTAAAAGTTGTTGAATTTGGAAATGTTGCTGAATTCTGACTTGGTCTGAACCTTCTTTTGTTCAATTTTTGTGTCTAATTCACTCTCGAAAAATACCCAGGACTCAAACTTCTAAACTGATCAAGTTGAATGGTGTATAAATCTTATCAATTATTAAGAATCTTTAGTGTAATCTTATGGCTCCTATGCAGTATCCTTGGCTAGGCAATGAAGTTGCGCAGTCGCTAGGATTGTCCTATAAATCTTAATTAAAGAATTGGAAGGAAAATATTTTAGTTCTAAACTGTGGCATATCCTGGGCTGGGCAGGGAATTCACACAGTCGCCAGGATTGTACTTAAGTTCAAGCCAAATACATGTACTTACAGAGCAATGCACATTCATGTATGATAATTAATTATGGTGGCTATGGAGCTTGACTTGGCTGCCGGCAGCTAGGTATATACCTTGAAGTGAACCTGTATTTTATAGTTGTACTTTTTAATTTTAAAGAGAAACCCATAATTTCATATGTCTTAGATATTATATGATTTTAGCTTTGAACACCATCACATTATGCACTTGTCAGTTTGTATCAAGACACACACTTAAAATCACAACCATATGGATCATATAAGTGTGGATCATATAAGTGTTAGACTACATGTAGGAAATACCTCAAATTTGGTTTGACTTTGTATACTCATTTAAAAACTCTTATCCCTGGTCATGAAACTTCTAAAAATGAATAGATAAAGTCCTTAAAGGAGACATGAAGTCTGATACAATCATTATTTCATTTGATAGAGGATACAAATCTGAACAACAGCCAAACACAGCAAGTCAAGATCTTGTTCCTATCTCAAGTTATTCATGTTTGAAATCGACACATGGGGCTGTCATTTTGTTCAATTCTGTATTGAAATATTGTGCATGATGACATAATTTCTCCAATAGGGACATAAGGATTATAATGTATTTCTTTATAAATGTGATTAAAGTTTTTATTCAAAATGATGTGACACAAAAGTTTTAATAGCATGTTTTCATAATTTCAAGTGTAACAAAAAAGTTCCTTGACCCTTTACAAAAGAAACACAATTTTTCATCAGCTAAAAATGGTAGATTTTAAACAAATACAAAGCATTCCAACATCCTGCTGGGCTGATGACATCATAATCTGTGTTTTGAAATCAAAATGGCAGCTCCCATGTTACTATCAAGTAGTAGTATTAAAGTTTTTAATAATTACAAGAAATATGTTAGATTGCTTCAGGAGTTATGAAACTTGGTCAGTAAATTTGTTATTTTCATTGCAATAAGAATGAAATAATGATTATGTTAGACTATGTCTCCTTTAGCAATCCATTCCCTGCAAAAATTATTTCCTCAGTTGAAAAATCAGGGAAAATATTAGACACTTTTTTTAGGACTATCATCATGTACCTTGAAAAGAAATTTCAAGTCTTTTTTTTTTTGAACCAAAATCAAGTTAAATCAAGCAACTTACATTTGATCATGAACAAATCTGATATTTAGTAGTTAATATGATAAAGAGATTTGTGCCTAAGGAGAACAGTGTTTGAACATTTATTGCATGGAATAGTGTTAAGGAATTTTATCTTGCCAGAGTTTCATGATGCAAGAGTTTTTTTAATAAGAATACAATTTCCAAGCAATTTTGAGTATTTTCCTATGCAGTCTATTATTAACAATTAATGACTCCTGTGGTTGCCATTCCAATGGCTTGAATCAATAATATCGTATACAAAGAAAACTTCACAGAAGAAAAAATATATCTTAGAAGTTTGAAAAATTTGAAATAGATTTTAAAGAAATATATTGATATTCTAATCTGTACTTTGTCTATGACATCATTTTTTAAAGGGCGTATAAACAAAATTCCCACTCCCATGTAAGTTTATATTGACAGAATAAATATTTTGATAAGTTATAGATATGTGCTGAATTGTTTTGTACGATGTGAAAGTTCTTCAGATAACTTGTAATTATTATTTATATAATATTAAATGAAGAAAAAGTGACTTTGTTTTCTTTTTTTGTACATGTTTGCAGGAATGGTGTTTGAACATTTGTTTTAGTGTTTGCGAAAGTTGTAACATAGGCTGTAGTTGGTTGAAGGTTATATATCCAATGTCTTTTTAAAACTACTTAATTTTTTAACTTAAAAGCTCATTCATTGCGAAAATATCTATTGCAGATGAATAATAATATGACCCAAATTTTATTCAGTATCATCCATATGCAATCCTTCCAATTTTGTGGCAGGTGAGCAAAAAACAATAGATTTGCATAAAAATATTTTGTAAAAAAACAACAAATACTTACATTCATGAGTGGTTTGACAAGAAAACGCAAAAAGCTACACAGTGGTAATTTTTTAGGGATTAGTTTAGGAGTCAAGCAAGTCTTGTATGAAAGGACTGCAAGAAACAAAATAGTGAAGAAAGCATTTAAATATCATATTCCATTAAGGATATATCTAAATTTGAGGTTTGGTATCATTTGTATAGAAATAACTGAATTCAGACTAGTTGTGATGTTATAGCTCTAGATTCCTATCATATTTTGTCCTGCGATTTTGTGGCTTAAAAACCATGGGATATGTCAAAAAGTAGTAAAACTGAATCTAGGATGGGTATTTTTAAATACCACCTGAAGAAAGTTTGAGGGGGAAAATTTAGATAATGAGAAAATTAAATCAACTTTCTTTGAAATGCATTTAACAATTGTTAAAAATGTGAGGATGAGAGCGCAAACCTTCCATAGTATACTTACTACACCAGTCATTTCTACACAGATAAGACAGCGACAGCTTTAAACTTAAATACCTCCTTAATGGAATAAGATTTTTGAACATTTTGTTCACCATTTTGATTCTTTTGAAGTCCTCTTATATATAAAATTGACATGCTTGACTACTGAACTTATCCTTTAACTGATTTTGTTGAAAGATTTTGCCATTTTAATCATTTTCAGTCTAGACATTTAACGTTAATCTCCATCATGTCACCAAGTTGACTCTAGATATCACTTAGCTATTAAAGGAGTCATAAAGTCAGACATAATCCTTAGTTCATATCTCCCAAAGCAATCTTAACATATTTTTTGTAATTATTAAAGGAATATTCTATTGATTTTCATTTTTTCATATATGATAGAGAAAATTTGTAGAAACAAGTAATGAAAATCTATGTTAATATCTTATCCCGTTTAGAAGTTATAACAATTTAAAGAGTAGAAAAATGTTCTTAAAACATCTCGTACAGTAATATGTCCTTCAGCTGGGTGATGTCATCAAGGCAATTCCAGCACAGTTCTCATGTATTTCATATAAATTTATTCACACTTATCGAACAGCATTTTTGGTTCATTATAGAGATAGGGTGGAATGAATAATTTACAAGAAAACATTTTTTTTTTTCCTTGGTGTACATCACACTTACAATAAGAAAAAAATCCAAATAATTTTTTAAGAAGTATAAAAGACATTTTGTTTAAATTGTCTCTATAACATCACAAATGTTGCCAATCAGTTACTTATGCCCAAATTGAAAAATAATTTTAAATTTTATAACTTCTAAATGAAATAAGATATTTACATAGTTTTTTCACCACTTTGTTTCTAAAATTTTCTCTCTCATACAGTATATAAGCAAAATGTAGATCCATTGAAAAGATGTAATGCTAATACTATGGGAGCTGCCATTTTGATTTTAAAACCTGCAGGAAATAATGTCATCAGCCCAACAGGATGTTGGAATGCTTTGTATTTCTTTATAATTTACATTAGGTTTTCAAGCTTTTGAAAAATTGTTTTTTTTGTAAGGGTCAAGGCCATTTTTGTTTCCACATAAAATTATCAAAACATGCTGTTAAAACTTGTGTCACATAATTTTCAATAATAATCAAATATATAAAGAAATACATTATACTCCTTATGTCCTTGTTGGGGAAATAATGTCATCAGGCACAATATTATGGTATAGAATTAAACAAAATGGCAACCCTCATGTGTCGTCTTCAAACATGAACAACTTAAGAAAGGAATAAGATTTTGACTTGCTGATTTTTGAAGTTGTGTCTATATCTTTATCCTCTATCATATGAAATAATGATACTATCAGACTATGTCTCTTTTAATGTCTATAACACTAAATAAGATTTTCTCAAGACTAATGCAAAAGAAAAAAAGACAACAGTTATGTATGCATGTCTAATCATGAATCGAAACATGCAGCTAGTGACACTTGACTCCATAATTGCAAGTGTGGCACCTGATCACTTTAATATTATTATTAATAGGTGAAATGTTAGTTTTGTTTCCTCATTTGCAATTTGGCGGGAGTTTTCATTTTAACTCTCTGGTTAGTAGGTTTTGATTTCAGTTGTGTACATCTAGTGTTAGTGTCAAGAATTGACAGTCATAATTGAATTAGTTTTATACAGTGATGAGGACGAGGACTAGCAGAAAATCAAGATACTGAATGCAATTTGTTCTGTAAAGGAAGAATTAATTACAGCAACCATGACAGCTTGTTGCAGTGGAATAAAAAGTATACATATTGTGCTCAAAGTATGTGTTTTTAACAAAAATGTTTTTAAACTGAAGTTTTCCATAGCTATTCTGTTTGTCTAGTTGTTAGTATACACTTCACATGGAAAAGTTTATCAATGTATCTTCTCTTTCTTCTAGGAAACAAGCTTAAGTAGTACTCAGCCTTCACCATTAGCTCTTCTTGCAGCTACCTGCAGTAAGATTGGTTCTCCGACGAGCAAAGGAAACAACCAGCCAAGTCAACAACAAACCGTCACTGTTTTAGGGGGAAACCAAGCACAGCTTGTTTCCGCAGCAGGTTTAACGCTTCAACAACCCCTGCAAGCTCTTAACACCATCCCGCTGCAAATCCAGTTAGGTGGAGGAAATTCTCAGTTTCAGGTGCAACTCGATCCCTCCACAGTGGCTAGCCTTCAGCAGCAGTTAGGGGCTAAAGTTCAAGGGGGTCAATTAGTCACCAGCCTGAATCCCCAGCAGATTATTCAATCGGCTCAGATATTGTCCTCTGGAGGGCTGCAGTACCAGACTGTCCCACAGCTGCAGTTTGATGCCAGTGGTAATCTGGTTGCGACTGGACAGACTGTTCAAATTGGGACACCGAATCAGCACGGGGGCATTCAGTTCAGTCAGGCTAATTCCAGTAGCAACTCTGGAGGAGTTCCTATTCAGGCCGGTCAAATTCTGCAGAACGGCCAGATCATACAGGGTGGTCAAATTGTCCAAAATACCCAGGTTGTACCAAGTGGACAGATAATTCAAAACGGTCAGATTGTTCAAAGTATTGGAGCCTCACCTCGAGTTTCTGTCGCCAACCAGCCTGTAACTCTTCAGCTTGGGTCAGGGGGGACTGTTATTCC